>JAVQJD010009218.1:0-27946 GCA_036023655.1 Nannoperca australis | reverse complement strand
GCTGTCTCACTTGACAGGAGCCCTCCAATATTTGCTTGACCATCTCCAGGCCCAGGCCTCGGTTGGCTCCTGTGATAAGCACGCTGATTGGTTTTGCAGCCATTTCTTCTGCCTCAGTGAGTTCTCCGTCTGATCCACACTTCTCCGTCTGAGCTTATATAATAAGCTGCTGTTGAATGTTTGGTTTCCCGCCTGGCCACACCCACGTTCTCATATGGCAATGTTTTAAAATTTCAGTTTCTGCTCCACCTCTTAATTTTAGCAAGTCACTATGACAAGTCAGTCTTGTGCAGGGCTTTGCTTTCATATTAATAAGTTATATAATAACTTAATAATTATGTATATCATAAACGTGAGATACACTTTCCATTTTGTCCACATAGATTTACACATCAGTATACACATGAAGAGTCATGTTAGACTTTCATAATTTAAATCATATGGATGCTTAAACAAACGTAACACATGTTGCAGTATTGTGTGGTCTTTGGTGAACTTGGGGACATTACAGTAGATGAATTAGAGCCATTTAGTGTGAGTCACACACAATGTTGACGTATAGAAGCAAAAATAGATCAGGAATGTGAGCTTAGAAAAACCACGAAACTGTACTGTGTCAGACAACCAAGTGATTCAATTAGAAATACAAATAATGTGAGTACTGCAATTAGTTGATCGTCTGAAGAGATTCTGGTTGTAGCTGCACGAACTGACACCAAAACAGCAAAAAAGCAATGACCAGCTATAATGACTGACTTTAATATGTACATATTTTTTATCTGTTATAATGGCACTAAAGCTACAGCAGTGGTGTTGGCAGGGATGCCGGTCAGCATTCCCACCACATGGCTGCACCCTTTTTGTGTGAAACGGCACATTCAGAATTTCTGACAAAAGATTTACAGAGGCTTGCAAATCCTTAGTATACAAACGGCATAAATGTCCACCCTAACAAGTAATTTACTTTAGTATAACAGATTCAAATCTCTTGTTTCTTTTAACAACTGGAAATCTATGAAATAAGGTAGACTAAGCTGAAAAAACAAGCAGAATGATCTCACTCCACTGGCACATTGTTCACTGGTTTTCAGAGAGATTAGATTTTTTCTGACTGAAAACCAAATTATATTATAGATTTTAATACTCAATTAGCTAACAAAATACTTGAAAAGTGGATATTTATTGCAGTGTACAGTAAATACAGCAAATATTTAATTGTAAAGCTTATAAATCGGCTTCAAAACTGAGAGGTGAATCAACACCTCCCTGACATTATAATATGTAACATTATAGGCTTCACAAAGGTAGTATTTACTGCAGGGATATTGTACCAGATGGCATTATATTATGGTGTATGTTCCTGTTATTTTGTCCATCCCCCGCATCTCTAACATGCATGTCAGCAAAAGCAAGCTGGTGGCAGGGCGGCTCACACTGACTGACAGAAGCAGAGACAGTGGGACATTAAGACAAAAACAGGCAAACAATAAACTCAGGAACAGGTTTGTTCTAAGAGAACTAGCATAACTGAAGACTGTAACGTACTTCAGACAGCAGTGTGACTGAATGCCCTGCACTGACGATGCATGCATGTAGGCGGTCTACTGATGTCCGTTACTGAGACTCGTGCTCTTTGGATTCCTCCGCTGCTGGTGAGCGTAAAACGAATGAGTGCATTTGACTGTGTAAGCAACAGGTAGAAAGTTTCAAAAAGGCTTTATGAAGACCGAACAATTAAAAAAAGAATAAAACCTCACAGAGTGTATGCGCTGTAGAGTCACTTTCAAATACCTCAGACAACATTAAGTGTGACAAAACACACCTACGACAAAGAGAAGGACACACATACACACACACACACAAAAAAACATCCCATGACTTTCATTTGGCAGCAGATTCCTTTGGCTGTCCAGATAAAATTGGCAGTGTCTTGCTCTTGGTCCATAACCATACAGACACATTCATTCACACACTAGCACATACATACAGTACACGCATACGGGTGCATACATGATGCAGTACATAACATGCACATACACAGATATAAATACATACAGTTTTTCATTAAATGCACTTCTGTGTCCGCAGCTCTCTGCTTTCCAAATAGGAAGGTGCATACATAAAACATTCCCACCGTTACAGAAAAGGTCCATGCATGTCCGGCACCTCGGAGCTCGCGGAGACTGAATGTGGAGAAAATACGAAGGCCGTGCGCCATTTGGCTGCATCCCTTTCTATCTCACCATGTCTTGATTGTGTTCTTGTTACTCCTCTCTCTGGCAGTGTTTTGACAGTATATTTGCCTTTTTTTTTGTCTCTCACAGATGGGTGCTGTCCTGCGTATCGAACCTGTGGCTCTCTGAGAGCCCAGCGCTGCACTTCCTGCTGCTTCCCTGATTGGGTACCAGAGAGAGGGGGTCTGGTCTGATCAGGTACCTGCAGATGGGGCACAGACAGGGGTGACAAATGGAGTCATGTAATATTTGTGGTTTACACACTGTTCACTTTACAGTGCTGTCAATTATATTTGGCGTTGCGCACTCACACAACATCGTGCAGCTCTAGTCTGGTGTCTGGAGAAGGATTGATGAGGATATAAGACAGTCTGTTCCCTTGGTCTGTCATCCCATCTGACACAGGAAGAAAAGAGGTGAGTAGGGCAGGAAATAAAATAGGATACAGGATACAGCAGGATGTGCAACATCCGGCCACTCAGAAAAGAGGCTACATTATGGTGAGTCACAAGACAGGAAGACAATTCCAGATAAAAATGGACACAAACGGAATACTTAGAGAGTAATAGACAATAAACAACAGGGGTATTCAGATGTGCCAATACAACAGTGTAAACATATGTTATTACAGATAAAGGTCCTGCATTAAAAATCCTAAATAATTAAAAGTTCCGTAAAATGACAGCAAGTAATAGCAAAACGTAATTAAAAATACTCATAATGCAGAAAAATGTCCCCTGTGAGTTATATCTAATTACATATGACAATATCAGATTTTTAATACTGATGTATTCATGCATTTTGTCATTGTAGCTGACTGAGGTGGGGCAAGTTTTAATTACTTTATATACGGAACACTGAGGGGTCATAAAGATTAATGGGGTAAGAACAAAGAAAAAACTAAAATATATTCCCTAATCTTTGCTTTTTTGTTTAATATTGAATAATTTTACCTTTGCATCTGAAACTTGACAAAAATTGAAACAATAAAGACTTACTGAATCCAGTTGGAGAAAGCCCCAAGTGTTTCATCCTCGTTCGCACCAGAGCATTGAGTTCTTGCCTCTCCGAGCGGCGGAACAGGGTCAGTCTCTGCTGGCTGATCCTCTCTGCTGCGCTTCCTGGACCCCCCTTGGCCGCACTTGAGCCCCGACCCCCCTTCCTGCTCAGCCGCCGTGCCCACTGCATGCTCTTCCTCCTGAGCAGCGGGTGGTCTGAGGAGTGGGAAGAGGTGGAGACGGGCTCCGAGGAGGTGGAGTTACGATGCGCACCGGTCCGGGACAACAGGGGCTCTCTGGGTTCTCTAGTGTCCTCGTAGTCTTCCACTGTTATGGATACCTGGGACTGTGACACACAAACATGATCACATATTCACACACTCACACACACAAACCTTTAATTTCCTTATGCAGCGTAATCCATCTGTTATCGCACTGATTTTATTAAATCAGTTTTCACCTGTGTTGTGTCTGCTTTTTCAAGATTAAGAGGAATTCATTCTTTCTTATCATACTATAAATGAATAATGAACAAGATTCACTCTGTTGCATAAAATGAATAGTGCAACATTCTTAAGTATCTTTTGTGTAACCATCTTTTGTGTTTTCTATATATGTAGATTTCCTTCTTACTATACAAGTTTTAAATTAAAATGTTATTGTCTGTGTCTCGTGATGAATAAACATGTCAAAACTAAGATGTTATTGTACTTTCATATCTGACTGTCTTTGCATCCACTTGTTGGCAAAACTGAATTATTTTAAAAGAACCTTAAAGAGGTACTGCAGATTTAAATGTGCTTTTTGAGCTGCAAACCAAATTATATGATGTTGTATATTATTATTATTATTATTATATGTACTGTGATGAAACACGTGATGCTGGTGTTAATATTGACATTTCTTGCATTTCATAGGTCGAAAATGTCTCAACACGCCTTGCTTTAATCTGCTTTAAATCAGCCCTGAACCTTGCGAGGCCCATGCTGACATAGAGTCAACCAGTTGAGACTATGTCATGAAATTTATATAAAAAAAAGACCCTAATCAGAGTCAGTCAGTCTCCCCCATGTCTCCTGACCTAACACTACATAGCCTTCTACAGTTGTTATTCCCTCACTTAAATATGCCGGGAGAGAGGCTTCTAGCTGAATTTGACGGTGAAGGGAAATGCATTACATTTTTTCTATTGTATTGTATTGTATTTTCTTTATAGTTAATGACAGAAATAGTGACATTGTAGTTACGTAAAGAGAGTTTATACAGTGCAGAAAATCTTTAGAAAGTGTCTAGAGTTTTAAAAAAGCCAGCTTTATGTATAATATCTTATAAGGGAGTTGTTCCTTGCCATTGTTGCCTAGGAATGTTGGGTCTTTGTATGTGTTGGGAGTTGGTCTCGACCTGCTCCATGCGAAAGAGTGCCCTTTGTTATGCGCTATATAAATCAAATTGAATAAAATTGAATAATCTATAAAGATTTATTCTGGGGAATTAGATGAACCTTGTGACTGTTTCTCTCTTTATATCATTAACTGTGCTACAGGTAGGATTTAAGAAAATCTTAAGTATTTAGTTTGTATCCGACTCTTTTGTATTGTGGGTTGTAATGAGCATTGTGGCCTCCAGGGGCCGCTAGCAGGGCTGTAGTGTTTAGCTCAACTCTCCCAACCAGTCCAACCAGTGGCTTCAACCAGTGGCTTCAACCAGTGGCTTTTGGCCTCAAAACTAACAGTAGCAGCTGACCTCAGAGACGGGAAGCTTATGTGCCTCTGTCCGGTAGATGCCAATGGGAATGTCTCCATTGGAGGAGCACAGTTTCTGGTAGAGCCTGCCGTAGGTGCGGATCCAAAGGTCGTCCTCTGTGATTTTCATCTAGAAAACAAACACCACGATTATCAACCTCAGTTCAAACTCCGCAGTGCAAACAGACTGCATTCAAGCTGTTTGTTTTTCGGCCACTTACAGCACAGAGGAAACCTGAGCCAGGCATGGAGTCTAAACCCAGCAGTAGCCTGGCGATGGAGATCATGTAGTCCTTCACAAATGACTGGTAGGAAAACACAGTCAACAGGAATGGATCATAATCATTGTTCAAACAGCATTTTTGTTGGTAAGTCAGAGTGAAGGGTTTGAGATACCTGGTAGAGGAGAGTGTCCAGCATGCTGACACTGAACACCTTGCCTGCAGCGAAGGGCAGGCGGAACATAAACACCAGGTTGGACCCCTTCTCCCTTTCCTTCTGCAGATCAAACACACACACACACACACACACACACACTCACACACACACACACACACACACACACACACACACACAGATTTCCCCCCCCGATTACACTGGTCTTTGTAGAGATGAGATGATGGAAGTTTCTCAGAACCAGACTCAACCATCATGATAAAACTTTACAGCTTTAAAATATCATTTATATACAAAGTTTAGCATTCACTCAGCATATACTGGGCTGAAGGCAACGTAACCACTCAGGGCTAAAGAAGTTAATTCTCACAATGACATTCATTCTCACAGCCAGTTCTCAGTTCTCAGTGCATCTGACTTGCATTTCCCAAATCAAGAAACGGCTGGAAATCCACTAAAGGTCTTTCCTGCTTTGGGGCAACACTGCTAGAAATTTCAAAAACAATTATCTCATAATAATGTTAATATCCAGACTGAAATTCCTCTTGAAATTTGATGTGAAGCAGTGACTAATTTACTGATTTGTTGATAAATGTTATTGATGCCCAAAGGGGAAATTCATTAGATGTCACACAGAGAGCAACATTAACAACAGCAGATATTAAAAAAGACAAGCAGCGATAAAAAGAATAAAAAACCACAAGGCTGTAATCATGTTCCCTGCAAAACTTTACACTGGTTGTGACAAAAGAAATCAGCAGTTTTTCATCGAAACAAAGCAACATTAGCAGTGATTCAATGAACGTATATGTAAAAACCACTGAGAACACTATATAAAGGATGGCTTTCATAATGCAAAACAGTCAGTTCTCATTACTTTGGGACATGGCAGAGAAAGGAAATGGGGGTTTGAAGGTATGAAGCTTTTACCTTTTCCAGTTTGGACAGAGCCAGTGAATAATGGTCTTTGACTTTGAACTGCATAAAGCGCATGTTGGCCGGGTGGGTGAGCTCCGTGATGATACTAAGAGCTGGGAACAGTCTGGGACGAAGAAGCAGAGAGACAGGGGTAAAAAAATAAATAAAATAAAATCCATCAAACCTCATCAGATACGTTAATCTAGTGTGTGAGATTGCAGAGCGTGTCTGGGCAAAGCAGACCTGAAGAGGGTCTGGACATTGACGATGGTCTTTGCATCAGCCATGTAGTCCTCCTCTGCAATCATGGAGCTCTCCTTGTCAACCACCACCATGGTGTCGGCAAAAGTCACTCCACATCGCAGCAAACTGTCCAGACTGTGGAGGAAGTGAGAGAGAAGGATAAGTGGGAGACCATTAAGAAGAATAAGATCCATGTTGAAGGGCAGTAAGAATAAAGGATGAACAAAGTCATTTGAGAGGTTTTAAGAAATAGTAAAAGATGAAAAAGAGGAAGATTAATGAGATCAGCCCGAGGCTTTGGTCTGTCTTACTTGTCGATGGAGCCCACAGTGTAGAACACCATGGGGAACCAACAGATTGCCTCCAGGAAGTCTGCTTCAGGTCTGAACCAATCAAAACACAAATAGGCTTGAGATTCCCACCAGTAGAGATTTATACGTGCCATGATGAAGAGCTAACGTCCCCACAGAGGCAGAGCCCCCTCACTCAGCCTGAGAAATACAACACAGCCAAACAGCCTGCAGAGAAAGCTGAAAATAACAGCACAACACTGGAGTGACTCAGCATTTTATTGCCTTTTTATTGGATTCCACTCTCATTTGGCTGACTGCGCTTGTGTACCAACCACAAAACATGACACAGAATTGTGGAGAGCTTTGTCCTGAAAGCATTCAGTATTTCACAAATCATGTTTACGGTGACCTTAAATAGCTCAGTTTGTCTCCTCCGCTGGCTATTTAAGGAGGAACCCATTTTACCATCCTTTGCAACCTAGATTTGTTGCATAGTCGTCGTTACTCAAAGCAACAATTTGGGGCAACACAAACACGTAACCTATTGTAGTTTGAAGGTACAAGCATGGTCACCGTGTCACGCCAAAAACGTAGATGTGGCCTTACATGCTCTCCAGCAGCAGCACGATGGGGTTGAGCTCCTTCCTGGGTCGGTAGTAGGCCCGTAGAGGCACGATGAAGTTGTACAGACCATTCCCCGCACTCTCCGCAGATACAATGATCAATTTGTTTTTGAAGCCATAGGACCGGGCGTCCTCAAAGAGGGTGTGGTGACAGGCCTAGGGGAGAAGCAGAGTGGCCGTGGAGGATGATGGCAATGTGAACTTGTTAAATAAAGATAGCAAGCCATTTAAATCCCATACCTTGTCCATGCGCAGGCAGCAGAAAGGCATCTTTTCTTGAAGAAGGTGGCACAGCGTAGGCGAGCTGCCGATGTATGGAGAGTTCAAAGGGTATCCCTTCACCCACCTACAGCACAAACCCACAGTTACCTCTGAACAAGTTTACTCTTCAACATACCCACAAATAGCATCTTTGCGGCTTACTCGCAGTGTCGACCCCACCAGTAGGCGCTCTCATCTCTGTCACTCTCTTCCTTGCCCTCTTCTCCTGCCTCGTCCTCTGACTGGTCTCCCAGCAGGTCAAAAGCAGGGTTGTTGACTCCGTCCACCAGCTCCAGGACGGGGGCAATGCTGTGTCGCCTCTCCTCAGCTGAGTCTCCCATGGCAGGCAGGGCCAAAGTGTTGGCGCCACTCATCTCCTTCCTGGAGCTGCTCCTGCTTCCTCTTCCGCTGCCCAGCCCGGTGCTCCCTGGGTCCTGGCCCTCTGGGCTGCTGTCACTGGAGTCCTGCAGGTCGATGGCTACTGTGCCTAAAACATGCAACCACAGCCACAGTGATTATCAAGGCAGAGATCAGGATTAAGGTTCAAACACTATATGTGATGTGTTTGCACAGATTCCTGATGACACATGGCGAGAGCCCTGAAAACCAGTGAGCTGGACAGTTCCACTGCTGTCCACCAGGTGGTGTGTTTGTAAAACCACAGTGTCTGACATTTCAGTTCATTTGGCAGTTGCTCTTATCAAGTGTGACTTACAATCAGATACATGACAACTCCTCAGAAAAGCTATGAATATTATGAATCAGCCAGATAGATTTCATATGTGAGAACTGCTGAATTCTGGCAGCTGTGGCAGTGCTGCTGCCTAAGACAGTTTAATAACAGGTTTGCATGTTTGACCAACATAGAAACTGCAAACAGAAGGTCAGTGTGTAAATGTTACACAGTCTTTGTGCCGTGCCCATCTGACTGACCCATGCTGGCGATGATACTGTGGACTGGCAGGCGGGTGAGTCCATGGTAGATAGTTTGGTGCACTCCCCTGGCATTTCCTCCGGTGCCGCCCCACGAGGGCTCCCTCTGGCCCCTGACAAATGCTGAGTTCTCCTCTTTGGAGATATTGATGTAAAAGCACGTGTCAGAGGCCCCCATGATGTGGCAGGGACCAGGGTTCAACAGGATGTTGGTGGTGTCCAATCTGCGTACTCCGATTAAACATACTCCATACCTGCAGGCGCAGAGAAAAGGTCAGCCCTGAACTGCACAGCATGTTGTGTTCTAATTTCTTGTTTTTTTCACATTATGACTTACTTTTTGTGAGCATGAAAGGAGGCAAAGGTGAAACTCTTGCCCTGGTATTCCCCGAAGAATTTACTTTCCTCCAGGCGGATGTGATGCACCTCATTGGCTGAGCAGCGCCGGTAGGTTCTGTGCCATTGGTCCGCTGAACACGCACCGCCCTCCCTGAGACAGACAAAGAGGATTGATTGGCCGTGTGGGGAAAGACTGACCTTTAGAAACCATAACGCAAAGCATCCAGCTCAACTCCAGGGCCACATCAGAAGAGTTTCCACTCAGGGTTGCAGATGTTAACATCTTACGTCTCTGTCAGAGCTGCTGAGCAACACTTCAGTCAGCACCCGGATGTCTGTAAGTATCCCCAGTCTGTCTGAACAATAGGTCCCAGATGTACACATTCACACAAATAAGTGGACAGCATTTTCTCAAGGGGATATGGCTTTAGATGCGGAGGCTAAAGAGGTGACAACAGGAATGTGGGTGGCCTGCGACAAAGACGGCATTATATAAATAAGTGTTATAGCGAATTTGCAGTTTACAAGAACTAAGAGCAAGGCAGGGGAGGAGGAGGACAAAATGCTAGCCATGTAGCATTGTCACAGCCAATAAACCAAATGGCATCAAGTCCAGATATAGAAGCATACTTATGAAACACCCTGCTTTCGAATGTTGAACTCATCAGACTCAAACAATGGAGTATTTGAATTAGTCTTTCTTCTACGTGTATTTTCACATATAACCAAAGAGTTTGTAACTTTTAAAGGTTGGGTAGGCAGTTTTCTTTTGTCGTCATTGGGCAAAAATACCATTTTAGCTGTGCAGCGTATTGTAATTCAAGAGGTCGGAGAGTAAACCTCTACAGCCCCTCTTCTTGGCTCTGTTTTCAGACTTTAGTCAGTTATTTCAGAAAGACTGTGTTTGTATAAGCTACAAGCGCATACACCTCTTCACATGGTGAAAGCCTGCCGAAATTCCTACAACTACAATAACTACAATAAATTTCCAAAACCTTCATTGCCAGAACACGTCCCAGCTCCACACGGAGCTTCAAGCTCATTTTGTTTGGTGCTTGTAATAACCAGTGGAAGTCCTGGGTGTGAATACAGATCAGATGCATCCTACCTGTTGAGGGCTTGAAAGGCTCCTACACGTTGCTTGAAAGCCTCTTGGGGTGCCGTTCTGAAAAAGAAAAAACAAAGTTGAGTGACAGCGATAAGAAAAGAAGCAGCTCACTCCTGTTCACTATAGCTTATGTATATTTGACTATCAAGACTGTACTGTGAACTATCGAAGATGGATAGAGAGAAGGAAAGCAAGAGAACTCACTGTCCTCTGGAGGAGTGGATCAATAGAGTGATGAGTGTCGAGGTACCAGGGCACACACAGTTTAAAGCCAGCATGGCGTACTTAAACTCTTCTTCACACACCACATGATCTGCAGACACAGGAAACAAGAGGGCAGAGTGACTGAGATCGTACATGCCATGGCACAACACTTACACTGTGCTCCATAAAACCTTTCTCTCTGAACGCAGGTACCCCGCGGTGAATACAAATGTGCTTTTGGAAACGACTCTCCTGGCCTTGGTCAGAGTGTGTGTGTACACAATGTAATGTGCATTTCCACTTATTAGACGAGTGTTAACGAGGCTCCAGACTACCACTAAAAGACACAAACACACACACGATCAAAGACGTCCCTTTGTTATGTCGGAAAATATCTAAATGTCAGTTGATGTTTGTCTGACACAAATTAGTCAAACTCACAGCTGCGTCCTCCATCATCCCCTTCCCCCTGCTTGGACACATTCGCTGTTTGCTCCCATGGGATAAATTTTATGTCACCGCTGTGGCCCACCAGTCAGTTTTTGGGGGGTGATTAGAGGCCTTAGCAACATGCCAGTGATTCAGAGTGTCAGCCTTATTAAACCACCTTTCACTTACATCACTGAACGCAGGCCTGCCTGTGAGCCAACCAGACCAAACAGATCAAACACGGATGACATCCTCTCATTTACCTGTTGCCAGACGCTCTTCTCTTGGAAGGAAAAAACAATATTAAACCAAAAATTCCTGTTTGTAGTAAGCCAATCAGTGAATCAGGCCCAGGGAGCATCCATTTCCCCTGCTGTGCAATTCGTGATTGCATTATCTTCTGATAATGAGCACACAGGCATATTAGGGCCGCTTTGTTTACCAACAATGTTGAGCTAGACCCTAAAAGAACAGTATGTGCTCTGTATTAGGAAATAATTGTTGACAAATGTCAGAGCCTGACAGAAAGTATCAGACTCAATCAGCTGCCAGTCTGAATAACAGCAGGCCAGCCGGGATGTAAATGTAGTTTTTAATAAATTAATCAGGTCTGTGTGTGCCTGAAGCTGAGCAGGTGAGAGTCACGACAATTAAAACTACTGATTGTGGATCTTTCACCAATGTTCTTTTAGGCTCAGAGCAGTACATCATAATGCAGCTCACACACAAACACACAGCAGCCTCTTGCTATTCAGCCTGGACGTTGCTAGAGAACATCTAAAGCCTGCAGAGGAAAAGACAAAAACATTGATGTTGTATCAGCGGAGCAACGGCATTCATTATTGTTACACACATATTCCACTCTCTTTCTCTCGGTCTGTCTCTTACACATCAACACGCAGACATTCCTAACTCTCAAAGCACAGACACAGTAGGCACAAACCAAATTGAGTCTTTTTTTCAATTTCCAGTGTCCTTTCTTCACCACTGTGATCCCTTCACTTCCCGTCTTCTTCTCTGCCTACCCTTCACCACAGCCCTCCACCCTGCCCTCTGTCCTTCAGGTGCCTGGACTCCAGGAGAGAAACCAATTACTGACCTCCACACACTGCATACACACACACACACACACACTCTCTCTCTTTGCACTTTTTGTCGCCCTCGATTAGAAGACCATCTTTCTGGGTGTTGTTTTCGATCACAGACTGGTATTAAAAGTGTAATCCCGTGTGCAGATATGTGTGTGTAGATGTGGCTATTTGCACCCTCTACATGAGTGCAATTACAACCCGACCACAGGTCCACCGGTTTAGCTAATTAAATCCGTAGGTCGTTATTGTTGGTGTGAGTGAGCTGCTATCAACGGCGTGTAGCTGCAATGAGCCGAGCTAAGGAGAGTGGCTGGCTATTGTCGTTAAAAACATAAACTGGGGAGATATTCAATCGACACTCTGTACCCAATTCTGTTTGGTTACTCAAACGCCTCAGGGTTTCCTGCCCTGCTGCAGCATCATGCTGACAGGATCTTTCCTAATGAACGCCAGGCTGTTATTAAGCTATTCCTGCGGATCAAATTAAATCTTGTATCTCTTGCTCATTAATGCCTCCTAAACCAGCACTTAGTGAGCATTTTCCGAGTGGTGTCAAAACATGGCATCTGTACTTACAATAATGCCCGTGGCCATGCAACTGCATACTGATTTGCTCTCTGAGTCTCCCTATAGTGACTTTAGGATTAGAGGGACATCATAGTCAGTTGATTATTTAAAGGGGTACTTCGCTTTTCACTGTAGAACCACAGGGAATTTCTTATTCGTTATTGAATGGCTGTTGCGTTCACAAGGGCATAGCTATTGGCTATTTCATAAGAAACAATATCATGTTTAAAAATGAATGAGGAGGGTATTTGAACATGCCCAACACTGTTTCAATGAGAGATAAGATAACACATCAAAGCAATACACATTCGTGCTACAGCTGTCCGACACGCAGCACAGGAGCGGTGCTTTCACCCCACAGGGCTAACTGATAATCATATAATATAGAGCGCGTGTTATCATGGTTGAACATAAATTTATCTTTCTACCTGACAATTCTTACCCGACTAATAACAAAGGCCTCAGTCTGGCTGTGGCGGTGACGTGTTTAAACAGCACTGCAGGGGAAAAGGAGGATTGCCTGCGGGGAAAGCTCGTCTGCCCGAGCAGAACTCATCAAAAGAAGGGTATTTTCTTTGCCAAGGTAGCAAAGTAAAACGTTAATCATTGATAGAGACAGCTGGGATGAGGGCGGCAAGCTAGAAAGATGTGTGAGAGAGAGGAAAGGGTGAGAGATAGTTCGGTTTCTTTCACTCGCAGATGATTGACTGGTGGCGTCTGTTGAGCAGGAGAAGAAGGGACGCTCTCCAAAAGGCATTGCAAAAACTCACAGAGACCCTCAAGAGAGCTTACAGCCAAGCCGAACCAATCTGTCCAGCACTTCTTCAGCGCTGGGAGGACGGAGAGCTGTTCTGCTGCACAGGCACGCTGATAGAAAAAAACTATTCAGGCTTACAAAGGAAGCGGATAAAAAAAGGGACACGAGAGCTGATGACACACACAGGAAATAAAGTGCAGACAGGACAACTCAGTTTCCCCTGTCATCACAATGCAACCCTGCAGAAGTAAAATAAAACTGCTTACCAAATCACCACCCATCTTTTACATCGCCATGTATCATGATTGGCAACTACACAATTCCCGTCACAAACTGAGCAAAATCGCCTGTCAAATTTTCACCCCATTATTTCCTGAATGTGATCAAATAACAGTCGTTGCATCCAAACAAGACAGACACTCACACCTTTAGCTGACACCTCAAATCACTGCCAGTGTATTTGATTTCACACTGCCCACCTGCAAATTTGACGTGGAACTTGTTCTCTGGCTTGAGAATCTGGACGTACAGGGGGCAGTTTGGAGCGAAGTCTTTCACTGCCCAGGCTCGGAGGATTGTCTGATGATCCTGAGAAAATTGGAGACGGACGGGAGTGAGGTAGATGGAGTGAAAACAAGGGAGAGAGAGAGAGAGAGAAAAAAGGCGCGACAGAGAGAGAAAGAGAGGTAGAAACCCATCAGTTTGTAGCTCCTCTCTAATAATCCTCTTGAACCACTGACTTCACAGAGCAATTGAATGCCTCATAGCAATGAAATTCTGACATCCTTCAATGGAGAAGTATTCAAGGGTGCACTGAACATGTGGCCATGAGTAAAACTGGCCCTGAGATTGCTGTTGAAAATGCAATCAAAGGTAAAACAAGACTAAGAGTTTACAGCCATGCTAGCGGCTCTGTGGGGCTGTACTTTGGACACAGTGGTGCGTTGAGCAAAAAAGCTAATGTAAGCTAACATAACGATGCTACCAGTGTGACGTTTAGCTATGCCTACCATATACACCACTTTAATTGAGTGTGTTAGTATGCTATCACTTGCTTGTTAGCAGTAAATATAAAATGCAGTTGAGGTTGATGAGAATGTCATTCGTTTTGCATGAATTTGGTCACTAACCAAAGAATTAAACAAATGAAAATGTTGACGTACTAATGCTAGAGGAAAAATGAAAGGATCAACACTTTATCCTGAGGGGGACATGAATGTCTCTCCCACATTTCGTGGAAATCCATTCAATAGTTGTTGAAACATTTAAGTTTGGCCCGACCGACTGACTGACATTGCCACCAGCATGGATAATCAAAAGATTCCACACGTCTCGGTTACCTTGCTACTCTGACACACCAGTTATACAGGGATTTGGATGTCAGTTTCATTTTTTATCACAAGAAAATTATAGATAATTGCAACAGTTGAATTTGTTTCTCATCAATTTGGATTCAATTATATAAAATTTTGCTCTGGTTTATTGACACGACAAGTTAAGGAAGGCATGTGCTGCCATTATTCAGTGTGAACTCAAGAGTGCTGATTAAACACTATGATAGCACATACTGCTGTATAACACCACAACTATAAAGTTCGTTGTTTTCTTTTGTTTTGCACACATGCCTGTGTAGTTTATTTTCCGTGCCAAACCTGTTTCTACTACAGGTACTGTTCTACTACTTACTAAATCCACTTGTTTCAGATGTTGTAATACATTTCTATGAAGCAATGTTGTTTTTCAAAAAATTTAAGACTTATTATCAGGCAAGATACTAAAAAAAGTCTTAATATGGATGTTCTGCAGTGTGAGGAGTCATGGCAATACATGGAAGCAGTGAGGAACATACAGCAGCAATGCGGTCCACTTCAAACCGGTTACTGAGGATAAAGCAGGCCTCAGCATCGTCCATCCTGCAGGCAGTTAGTAGGGCATGTGATCATGGGAGTGAGAGAGATAGAGACAGAGAATCAGGGAAGTGATGAGGAGAGGAGACATTGGAAGGAGAGCGTCGTCATGTTATTGAGGGAGAGGACCAAAGAGAAAAATGCAGGACAATAGAACAACAAACGAACCAATGTGTCTTTCAAGCCTACGCCATTTATGGATGAGATTGTAGGAGGCGAGGAGACAGCAAGATTAAACAAACACGCCGTTACTCCTTTTCTTTCCCTGAGACAAAGCCAGCCTAAGGTGCTGCGGCTGTATTATCAGAAACCAAGTGGTAAACAAGCAATACGACTCAAACTGGAATTACAGCAGTTACTTCATGGCTTTAGAGGTCATGAGCTCTGGCTTCTACATGTGAGGACTTTCACTTCAAGGCGTCTAAACTCAGGTCTGCTCTGGACTCATGTTAGAGATATTAATGCTTCTAATGAATTTGTAGAGACAGATGATCGAAAGTGTACCTGCAACACTAAATACTAGTATAAAATCAGATTGTTGTCGTTTTTGATCACAGTGACTCACTTGGCTCTCATCAGGTCTTGGTCTTTGAGGGCAGAACCCTGCAGATAGATGACTCTCTGGGCCCACAGAGGGACATGAAGGACCCTCCTAACCTGAACATCCATCTCCGCTGGGCAAAGGATCACCACATAGTGGTCCTACGCACACACAAACATACACACACAATTGGTACTGTGACTGAAAGTTTAACCACAAGCAAGACATCTTTGGAAGTCTGCTGGATCAGGTGTGTAAGAACAGAGGCATAGAAATAGTGGGCTGGCCCCTACCAGGCAGACAAGCGAAATGAATCCACTGCGGATGAGCTCCCCGGGTGTCAGGCAAGGCCTGCGTCCTTTATTTGTTAATGCCAATCAAGTTGTTCAGAGTATATTGTGGACTGCTATCAGCTGATACAGCCATAACACTTTGAGGTAATCTATTCATGTTTTAACATATAAACTACTGTTCTACTCATTCTCCCTAGTTGAAAAATCCAGAATCTATGAATATGCAAAGATTGTTCATTTCTGAAGTTTAACTGCTGGACACAATATGCCTCCTTCTTCACTGAAAGGTCCATTCTCAGTGTTTGTGCACTGGAGGATTTAAGTTTCCACGTCACACTTGTGTAAGTTGTGTACTGGAACATGATTGGCTTCCGAACTAGCTGTGAATTCTGCTTTAATGACCACCCTAGCCATGTAAAGCCCTCTGAAGTGGTGCGGGCTGATCAAAATGATCCCACCCCACCCACACACACACACACACACACACAACTGATGGAAAAGGACATATGCACACTTGGATGCACCCTCAAGCACACACGTCTGCTCCATCATGAAGAAGACGGCAGTTTGATCTGTGCTATTGCTGAATTAATCCTCTGCTTTCACCTCTGCTGCTCGGGGGGATTACAGACAACAAACGCACACAAACACAAGACCACCAAACGCCCTCTTGTCCTACTTAAAACCATTTGGAGAGACCTGAAGTCGGGGGTGAGCGAAGAACTCGTTGAGGAAGTCCATGAGGAGGTCGATCTTGAGACAGCTGACACACAGCACTACATGTTTCTCCGTCTGTGCCCTGTAGCGGCTGTAGTTCCCCCCAGACTTCTGCCGCTCCATCCACAGAAAGGCCAGCTGCTCAAACTGCATTCAGGACGATATCCATCACATTGAACAGATGGACATTGGATTAGGTTAGCTGGAATACAGGGAGGAGCCAGGTGGTACATGAAAAAAATATAATGCCATGTACTGTATTGTGTTTCAGTTTGATTAGGGAGAGTGTTTGGGGGAATTAAGAAAAAGATTTGGTTTAGTATGGTGGCTGAATGGAACATGATAGCAGAGATTTTCAGGAGAAGGTTGATTATGGAAATGACGGTAGGCCTGAGCAAAATTTCAATGTTTTTTTTTATGTGCTAGGGAGGGCTGCAAAAAACACTGTACAGTAAGTATGAAACTATACTCAGCTGTTAGCTTAACTTGGCACAAAGACTGGAAAGAGGGGGAAGCCACTAGCCTGGCTTTGTCCAAAGGTGAAACAAATCTACCTACCAGCAACTCTAAAGCTCACTAATTAACATGTTATATCTAATTTGTTTAATCCGAACATTAACCAAAGTGTAAAAATTTATATTTTCCATTTTATGGAACGTTTTGGCCCAGACTATGTCTTGGTTTCCAGGCAACTAAGACGCTTCTGGAAGTTACTGGTCCTGACCAAGAAATAGTCTGGAACATAACACCTTGCAAAACAGCCAGTTGTTGTTTTTGTTACTTTTGGACAGAGCTAGGCAGTTTCCCTGTCTTTGTGCTAAGCTAAGCTAACCAGCTGCTGACTGTATCTTTATATTTACCATACAGGCATAAGAGTCGTCAGAAAGCAAAAAAGCACATTTTGTATAATACTTTAAACTACAGAGTGGTTTTAATGCAAGGGCTATTTAAAAAATCTGATTTTAAACCAGATTTATGTGATATTGAATTCGAAGTTGTGAATAAATAATCAAATACTATAAAACAATAATAAAAACAAAAATAATCAGCTCTAGCTATAATTAAAACTTAAGTTAGTTCACTCTCTGAAAGCCTTTCGTACAAAGTGTCCACCTCATTAACATTAAAGGTAAAAATGTTTGGTCTTAACACCCAGATTTCACTCATATCCAATAGTTTTTTCCAAGTATCTTATTGATTTAAGTGAAGCTGATACTAAACAGGTGACAAGTTGATGTTTTTATCGCTCTGCCTGTTGTAATGGAGGTCCTCAGCTCTTGAGCTGAGGACCGAACGGCTGATAATGTTTCTAAACATACCTCAGCCACGTCAGCAGAATTCAATAGACACTGCTGTTTTTGTCTGTGGAGTAATCATTTTGCCCCAGATAGATTTGATCAATTTTGAGCTGAGATGAACGTTTGGAATTGGAAAACATCATCAGGCCACACACATGCATACAATTATAGTGCCATTAGATTGAAGATTGAAGATTCTTTGTTACACTCACATGCGATTATACGAAATTAGGTTCTGAGGTCCCGGTTTAAAGCGAAATTATTTGTGTACAGTCAGATCGGTGTACCAACTGTAGTAGAATCGTCTATTACAATTATCGTGATTTGTTTCAAGGAAAGTCTCCAAACTAGTGAAACTGAATTGGAAACGAGAGGAATTACCAAAATGGTTGGCTTTTTATCTTATTTTCAAATCAATATCCTTTTATGGCTCCCAGTGACACATGACTTGTCAAGACGTACATTTCCTGTGGCGTGTTAGGGACAGGTACAGGAATATGCCAAATAATGAGGCGGCAATAAGAAAAAGACACAAAATGTATCCTGATGTGCTCTGTGGCTCCCCTCAGAGTCAGACAGACGGATATCTCTCTTTCTCTCACACACACATGTACACACACGCGCACACACACACACACACACACACACACACACACACACACACACACACACAGAGTGGGGGTTGGGGTTGGGGCTAAGGGGGGTGAGTTTCTAAATGTCAAGGGGTATTTATGGATGAAAGATGGGGAGAGGGATTGGGGAGGATGACATGGCACCCATGTTGGTGATGCACGGGTGCCATTTATTTATGAGTCGGCTTGTGCAAGTTCAGCCAAAGTATCTTCATGCTCATGTCTTTTGTTTTTGTGAAGGTTTTTGTGACGATGTCTGCCACCACCCGGTCGCAGCTGACGGGAAAAACAAAACAGTGAGAGCGTGTTCAATCGCCGCTTGATCAGGCATGCGTGGGATGCAGCCCTACACCTACTGCTTACGTGACGTGAATTGAAAAAAGAAAAGCTATCAAAGATGTGTTGTGCCATCACGAAAGAAATCCAATTTACGACAAAACAAAAAACCGTCAGTTAAGTTTTGAATAGTGGTGCGAGTGTGATTTCCCTGCCAGGGAGCCCCTCCTCTGACTGCAGGTACAGTAAAGACACAGAGGAAATCCCTCCTATTAGCACTTTCACATCTTTTGTGAGCCACACAAGTACGCCAGCTACCTCAGGGATAAAAGGTTTACACAAATATGAGGACCAACCATTAAGTTACAATGAAACTGACAGGTTTGTCAAGGCATTTTTACCAGACTGTGTACAAATAGTGTTTGTACTGTGTGTGTGTGTGTGTGTGTGTGTGTGTATAAATGGTTCTTGAAGTTCCCTCTGTGGAGCAGCTAAATGACAGGAGAGGGATTTGGGGAATTGAGCGAGTAAGGAAGACACTCTCGCTGTTCTCTGAATATAAATAGTGTTGTAAATCTACGTAGGATGCAACGAGTCACCACATTATTGTGCAGGGGGGATACAAGAATTATTAGTCTTAACACATAAAACTTTACTGTAATGAGCTTACCAAAGAAAACAAATTGGCTTTTGTGGATTGCAAAGCTATTCCATGCCTTCATTTTAGGAGTAATTTTAAGAAGTGTCTGATCACTTTAAAAGCACGTCTGTGCTCAGTTTGCCTGATATTTTTCTACCTCCATATAATCTGGAGGACAGCCTGGCAGAGCCCTGTTGGCTGCTCCAACAGTTAAATAGAAAATAAAATACGAGATGGGTTTTTGCCTTCAAGGCTCCTCAACTCATCCAATCAATGGCTGTTTTTTGGATCCCTTTAAAAAGTCACTTTTAAATCTTTCTGTTACATAGTGATATGTAATTCTTATTTGTTGAATTGCATTACATTCAAACTTTACTACTGATTGCATTTTTTTTATCTATCTGTGCATGTAATAGAAGTTATCACCATTGTTTCTCACCTGGATGGGAAGCACAATGAGCGCCACAAAGATCATAATGACCACAAGGAGCTGCGAGGGCCATATTTGGGGGGTGACATCTCCAAAGCCCACCGTGGAGAAGGTGACCACGCAGAAGTAGAGCGAGTCGAACAGGGTCAGGTTGTTGCCCGCTCGTTCGAGGTGTTGGATGCCGCAGATGCTGAAGGAGGTCGGCAGGGTGAGAAAGATGGAGAATGCAAGAAGAGGAAGTGAGCGTCACTGAGATAGAGACTTCACATGCTGGATAAAGTATAGGTGCTTGTGGGGGCCATTATACATGAAGAGCTGATGTCTTTCACGCCTGTGCGTATATGTGTGACTTTGTGCGAGTGGAGATGGGGGTGGATGCATGCTTGAGTGCCTTTGTGGTACATTGTATATTTGTGTATATAGGTGTGCGAATGCAAGCTGCGCGTATTATTGTGCTTTTTAAGGGATAGATGAGTCAACAGGCAAATGTCAACCCTGAAATGGTCAGAGAGCTTAGATCATGCTGTATGTAGGATCTTCTGGATTAGCTCAGGCTTTCACACCAGATATGCAGTGAGCTGACACATCCTCCACTGTACTGAAGGAATCGCCACTTGTCATTTTAGAGCACTATCTTACTCTCACAGTTACCAATACCTCTCTGCTCTCTGTCGGCTTCTCTCTTAGCTCCAGGAGCAGCATTTCTTACCCTCCTATCTCATTTTGCTCTGCATATATCCCGCTATTGCTTTGTGTCTCTTTGCAATTTCACCCTCTTTCTGCTCTGTCCACAGCTGTGACATATTTTACTTCCTGTGCAACCACAATTTAATGTCTCTCTTGTCACTCTCAGTTTAGTGTCAGCAGCGAGGGTACGCACCACGTAAACATGAGACAAACCAGCGTGCTGATGAGTATCACCACCTGGTTAAACATGGCTGAGTGTGTCCGCTGGATTGCTCTGTGGAGATCATTCTGCAGAGAGACAGACACAGATCTTAATTAATGTATGGAAACAAGAACAGCCCAAGTACTGCATTGTTAAAGTGTAAAATGAGGATAGAATGTGGATGATGGATAGTAGGAGAAGAAAACAAAATGGATGAAGTACAAAAATGCACTAAAAAGGAGATGAAAACGGCAAAGTGTTGGAATATATGGAGCGGGCTTGGGAGACAGTTTATTAAAAAATGTGAAGCAAGCGTAGTTAGCTGGATGTCATATGACAGATGGCAAAGAACGTGAAAAGCTTCAATACCTAGCCCAACGTGCAAGTTTAAATGTTTTGTGATTGATTTACCTTCATGGCAGAAATAGCTGGTAAGCTGAAATGGCAGAGACAGAGAGGGGCAATCGCATGCCAACAAAATAACATAACAGAGATGTTGAGATGAAAGTAATGGGAAAACTGGATAGGGAGATTGTGCTTAACTCACTATCATGTTCTCCAAAGCGTGTTTGGCCAGCCAACAATTGAGAAATACAGGGATGAAGAGATTTCTGAAGGAGGGCAAAATCACCTGTCGAGAACAGAAAGCTTCAGTCTCATCATTTTTTTTTCATACGTTGTATACAGTTACAGGATGTCTCGCAAAGACAGGTGTCGTGTGAGCGTGTGCCTGTTGTGATATCCTCTTCTGTATTACTGTTGCAGGTATTAAACATGTGATGTGTGTTCAAGAAGGGAAGATGGCGCGGCGGTGCTTGAGTGCTGCCAGTGCTCAGTAACGCATATCCTTCCACTCACAGTGATCATGAAGGGAACGGCGCTGATCATCTCCAGAATGAAGGGGACACGTAATACTTGCTCCCAAACGTTGCCCTGGTAACACAGACCACACACAGAGGTCAGGAAACTCCATTGTCATGGCGACCTTGGGGGATTACCACATAACGGGCTCGATTGCGGAGAGAGGAAGGGGACAAATTGACCGGCTTTTGCAGCATAGAATCGGGAAGTATAAGGGTTATACAACTCTCTTGTGTCCTTTAAGAGAAAAAGCAGCATTACTTTTCTTCTAAGCTCTGCTGTTCAATTAAGATGTCAGCCATGGCTGTTTTTATGTGTCTGCCACCTGCATTTGGCTGACCTGAATCTGACTAGTGTAGGTGGACAGGCACAGGGTATGTCCACAGGAATCAGTCAGCTTTAAATGCTAAGGCCTCTAGCCTCCAGAGTAATCTGCAGAGTGAGCCCTTTATAGGCTTATAGTGTCAAGTACATCAAAGGCAGAGCAACCCGTTGATGGATCGGCCCCCCACTACAGCAACACAGGGGCCTCCCCGAAAGTCTTTCTGATGTGTCAATAATAGGATGGTGCTGAGGAAGCCTCAAGGCCCACTGAGGTGCTTTCCAAATTCAAGAGCAAAGGAGCAGCATCAGGGGAGAAAAAAAGACTTCAGTTTAGTAGTGTAAACACACCCTGTAGCACACAGGGGGCCACAAGTAACTCACCTTATAGCTGAGATACACGAGCAACATAGTTTCCGAGAAGCTGATGAAAGCCACAAGCACCTGCAGAAAAAGGGGGGGGGGGGGGAGAGAGAAATTTAGAGATGCAGACACAGAGAGGAGTCGAGATAATCGGAGAGAGACCAGAGCAGAGAGAAATTAGGAGTCACAGAGATGGAAGAGGAGAGCGTGGGTGGAATCAGTAGGCGTGTTGATGATTGAGCTTCAGAGGGAACAGGTTTAAGTGAAGCAAGAGATCTGGTCTGGTGTCTGATTGTGTACATAATGTGTCTGTAATCATGCTATGAGTGTAAATGCTCTTGTCATCTAAAATGATCCGATTGAATGTATTTAAACTCACGTGACGTGGGATTAACCAATGAAAGGAATGCAGAAATTGTGATGTGCCCCTGTGTGTGAGTGTGTTCATGTGTGCGCAGATATGTGTGTAAACAGACTGAGGCCTTGTTTACACAGGAGTGTACTGATCTATCTGACCTGCAGTGCCCACAGCGGTAGAGGTCTATCCACCCAGATGATCAGTTTCCTACAGAGCAGGAGAAAAGGAAAGAATAGAGAGCAGAGGAGAGAGATGTGGCAAAAAAAGAGACAAAAATAAGACTGCCCAACACAATGACACTCACCATAAACATCATGTCACTACATAAAATGTAATTATCCTGTTAACAACTGAACAACAGCGGAGTGCACAGCTGCCAGTGTTTCCATATTTTAGGAAAAAAGTTATATTCACACAGTCAAATGAAAATTCACAGCCTTATTGTGAGAGAAAGGCCATTTTCTTTCTCTCCCAAAGACACCCTGGGGCTTATCACGGCTGCTCGACTGCCAGCGCTGTGATTTGCTCCTACGAGTCTGCGGCCTGTAGCAGGAGGTGGCCCATCCCTTTCTTGAGCTCACTCTGTCAGGCTCCTTATTCATGTGGAGCCAGAGCTTAGCCACCAGCCATCAATTAGATCAATAGGTCCCCGAGCAGCAGACATGGCAGAGCCACAGATCCACGTACACTTCCTGGTTTCTCCCCCTCTCTCTGCTGTTGTATATTACATGCTTTATCTCCACTAGATCGCTGTTGATCAGGCCGCATAGGCACTACATACATATTATGTTGACAGGTAATCCATACAGTTGGATTGTGACAAATGAATGTGGATGTGTAATGCTCAATATCAGCATTGCGAGTTGCATCAGTTAAGTGAAGTTCCATTGATTGCGTTATACAACATTTCCGACCAGGGGGCCGGTGTTGCAGATGCCAGTCCTCCAGGGTGTGTGGTTTCATGGTCCTTGTCTGCAGGCTGAATCTCTCTTAATTAGAGACTCACATGCTTACCAGTCAAACTCACTCCAGGGACGAGATGTGTTTTGTTTGGTGCAGTTCGCTCCGCTGATGCTGCAAGGGGCAAAAAAAAATAAAAAAAAGGCAATGAAAGAAACCTCTTG
The DNA here is from genome assembly GCA_036023655.1 of Nannoperca australis. NCBI lineage: Eukaryota > Metazoa > Chordata > Actinopteri > Centrarchiformes > Percichthyidae > Nannoperca > Nannoperca australis. The sequence goes on along the minus strand of JAVQJD010009218.1, from coordinate 4,160 downwards.
ACCAGCTTCTCTGGACCCACAGCTCAGTCCAAGTATCAGTTTACTTTCCTGATTGCATCTCCACTCCCTCTCTTCTACCACCATAATCTCACATCCAATCCTTCCAGGATACTCTATACACACATACTGTTATGTATTGACCTGATGCACTTGTTACTGCTATCAGGCCTCCACAGTTTCATCTCACTAAGCCCCTGTTATCACTCTTTCACTCACCAATCCTGTCTTTCCGCTTGCGGATTGTCCAAAAGGACTCTGACAATGTAGAGGAGGCAGCTCAGCACTTTCAGAGCAAAGTTAAACATTCGCACCCGCAGACCTGCAATACAAAAAGAAGACAATCAGTCTTTTAAAACAAATATCAGCAGCTCAATTTGTGGACACATTTTAATAGATTTTTTATATTCTTCATGCATGAATTAAAATTATGAGACTAAATTAAGCTCTGTAAGAATCTTTGAAGTAGTTTAATACTCTATGCACCTACGATACGAATAAAGGTTTTAGAAGACACAACACAAATAAATAAATAAAATAAAAGCTCTGGGGAACAAAAAGCACCTCACAAACTATTTATCATTACTACCAAAAAGTTCACCAGTCCCTGAGATTGTTCTCCAATCTGCATGTGCAGCCCTGGTTGACTGACAATGGTTGGCTTTATATAGCAGAAAATGTATTCAGTATATTATTTTGTTTGATAATAAAAGGAATAAAGGATATAATTATTACGTGTCCCCTTAATTGTTGATTAATTTCAGAGTAATTAAGAACAAAATAAATCTGACCATACACCTGTTTCTAGTTATATGTGTATTTACAGAAAAAGATTGATATAAAGGTATGACATACCCTACACAGACATTCAAAGTGGACAAGATAACAACTGGTGATGAAATGCAGAGCAAGAATGACAGCACATCACACACTGAAATGAAACATCTTTTCACTCAAAAATAAAAGCAACTGATATGGAAAGAAAGCAGGCAGCAGGCAGGAAATTCAGCCAACTAATTACACACAGACAAAGTGTGATCCCAAACGCAGGCAACTCACTGGATCTTTGGTTTTTGATGAAGAACAGCTTGAGGCGCTCCTTGAAAGTGTTCTCATTCACATAAAACTCTACCTGCACCCTAAGAGAGGGATGAAGATATGGGAAGAGAGAGAGAGAAAGAGATAAGGAGGGTGCAAAAGAAAATAAGAGGTAATTGAAGATATGAAATATTTATTTTATGGAGTCAAGTTAAGAGACAAAAGAGAGGAAACAAGTGGAGGGCTGGAAGATACAAGAGAACAGAATAAAGATGATGAAGAAAAAGTGTACAATTGAGCAAATAGGTGACAAAAATGGGCAATAATGATTATTCGATCAGTGAAAAGTATGGAAATAAGACACTGTGTTTGCCTGAATTAAAGACTAATGGGTTTTGGAGGAAATGGTGTTCCTGCTTGTCCGCCTGCCCATAGGCCCAGACAGCTGCAGTCAGTCTCGTTATCTCCACTGATTAAATATAGAGCAACAAATTACTTCCCTCTGATGTTTCTGCTGAACATAGGAGGCCATAATTACTGCTCTTTCTCCTTTTCCATTCTGGCACCCTCCTGTTAGAAGGACACAGACACACACACACACACTGTAGGCTACTCACACTAGCTTAAAATACACACCTCCAACCAGGTCATTAGGATTATTAGACCATTCATACATCCATCTGACATGAACAGTCATGGAAAGACTTGATGAAAATCACAAAGAGGCACTCTCCAGACAGCTCTTACATGTGTATAAAGAACACATAACCAGACAGACTGAGGGTGACTGTATTTCCTGTCTGACCACCTCAGGGGAGAATTCTCAGTAGGTCTCCTTTCATCCTATGGAGGGAAGAGTGGATGACTCAGGTCGAGGATGAAAAACGCCGGGCCTGGCTCACTGGTGGTCTCCTCACAACACACAGACAGATGAAAGAGAGGTAGAACAACTGCAATCTATTCTCAGTGTGTGTGTGTGTGTGTGTGTGTGTGTGTGTGTGTGTGTGTGGTGGTGTCTTCCCAGGGTTCCAAAATTATGCTATACCATCACCCCACATGGACAGACACACACACACACACCAAAACCAACGCCGCACTTTCCCAGCAACATTTGAGGATGGTGGGGGTAACTTTCCTCTTTGTTGCTATGGCAACATGGGATTCGTTGTCTTTTACCTCCCTCTCACATGAGCAGATGTGAGCAAACACATACTGGTGAAGTGTGTTCAGGCATCGGTGCCGATGGTGCCCGCTCCAACTTGTTGACGGCTCCCTTTGCTCTGAGGAGCCTGCCGACAATAAGGCTTTTGCACACATGATGGAAAACAGAAGAACATGCAGATACGCACAGCTCCCCAGGCTCATGAAAGCCCAGGGGTGTGTAATTGCACCTTTTGATTAGAAACTGACTTTGTATGATTTGCTGGAGAGATGGGATTCCCTGCAGTATTACCTACAGTGTGGAAACTAAAGAGAGATTTTGTGCACATGTATGTGTGTGTGTGTGTGTGTGTGGTGAGTTGTACTCAGCTAATCGACCATATGACTAAATGAGTTCTTTCATGCACAGAGCAATCAAGTCAATACCATGGTGGCAATAAGCACAGGGCGTCATTGTCACCAGTTGGGATTATGTCATTTATTTGCAAAAATAATGTAATTGTAAAATAATCAGAGATAAGTCCTAATTAAAATTTGAGTCATTTCAAATGATGTTCAAGATTAACTATGACACAAAACTTCCTTCCTTTCTTCAAAGGTCACTATTAGCAACCACAGTTTTTTCTGTTTTTATGATGTTCATTTACTATTGTTGTGCACATTTATTTAGAAATATGGTAAGTATCAAACTCAAACTCATATATTATGATGTAATCACGGTGATTTAATTACTTGTTACAAATTAAGGATTATTGGTTGTCTGTGACACATTCCAATTTTAAAAGTAACCTTCCCAACCATCTATAAAGAACTGAAGCCATCCTGTGGTCAAGCACACGCCTAAAAGTATGCCATTATCTTTAGAAATGTGCATTTAGTTGGAAGTCCTACTGGCCCTGATGAGATGATGGTGTCTTCTGAAGAGCTACACTGTGGCAAGTTTTGGGTTAACATCCTCATAACTAACCAAACTGTTGAAAGCTTTAATGTTTGCTTTCCCTCAAACTAATGTCCTCTTTTACAGCCATATCCATCAGACCCTGCACCTCCACACCTGACCATGTGTTTCTATCCTTCACCAAATCTATAGTTTCTTAATGCATATTGCTTATTTACTTTTGCCATAAGACACTTACGGCGACGTACGTTTTTTCCTTAAAGCCTCTTCAATCCCAAAGAAGAAGAGAAGAAGCTATGTTAACTACCCAGGAGAAGATGATCATTTCAGAGGTCATTTTGTCCTTGATGTTTTTTCTCTAAGCGAGAGCTTTTCCGCTTGAGTGTACAACACAGGATGAAAAGTAAAGTGGAAATATAGCCCAATAAAGACTTGAGCTGTGGGATAGATTAAGAGCCGAGATCTTTAATCTAAGGAGGAGGATGGGGGAGAAAAACACATTAAAAACTCATGATTAACATTATTATTTTAAAACAAAAGACACACAAGCACATCATGATGGCACCTCTGGGTAATAGTCACATATCAGCCCCCAAAGACCCTCTAAAAAGCATGGGAAATCAAATGATTGAATAATTGTTGAGGAAAAACTGCTTTGAGACACTGTTATACAGAAAAAAACACTTGATACATTTCAATGTTTCACCATGGTAGAATAACCCCCAAAGAGGTCCCCATTTATTACTCTGTGCCCTGTTCCTAATTCAAAATACAGGTTTATCAAACTAATTATTTTGAGTCATGTTTTTGCTTTATCATGGGCTTTAATAAAGAAAAAACTGCAGATTTAACAGCTGCAAGAAAACATGGACATGAAGAAAGGGGCATGGCATTTTCAAACCTGAGCCTGGGGAGAGAATTTGCATCCCTGCATTTACATGTACACTCTGAGAGTTGAAGTGGGAAATACAGAGAGAGAGAGAGAGAGAGAGAGAGAGAGAGAGAGAGAGAGAGAGAGAGAGAGAGAGAGAGAGAGAGAGAGAGAGAGAGAGAGAGAGAGAGAGAG
>JAVQJD010009216.1:0-60122 GCA_036023655.1 Nannoperca australis | reverse complement strand
AATGTCTTGACTCTATTTTCTATTCATTTCACAACGTATGGTGGTGAATAAGTGTGACTTTTCATGGAAAACACAAAATTGTTTGGGTGACCCCAAACTTTTGAACGGTAGTGTAGGTAGTTCAGTCATCATTTACATTACCCGTTGTTCTTTAAAAAACTCCAAAGTCAGAGTACAAAATTGACTCCAAAGCTGTAACAGGAAGCCGCACTGGCATCTGTTTGCATGGGTTCAGTGATTTTCTGTTCCACCGGGGTTCTTACTCACATTATCAAAAACAGGTCAATTTGTTTTGATCAAAGTCCAAGTAATGTGTCAATGTTGGAAAACTGTCTAGATATTGTTGTGTCAGACCATATTTCCTCAGTTATTAGTCTCAAAATGTAATGTGTGTCCTTTACTTTACCCTCATATGGAGCGGGTATTGGTATTTCCAGGATCTCATCTCTGAAATATGCATAGCTTATTGAACCATTCTGAGTAATACAGAATCAATATGTCACCTATCTTTCTGTGTAATTGCATCTAAACATATGAAACCAAGCTAACAAATGATAAGTGTCTTACCATATTATCAATAACAGTACCAGGTCTTAGGAGGTGGACTGTAAGACAACAGACTGAGCCAGCCTTAAATCAAGCCCTTTGGAATCATATATGGACCAATAAAGCTTCATCTATCATACCTGTTACATAACACGCCATCTCTGGAGGACTACAATCACCACCAGGCCTTGCATCAATGGGCTGTTGATTAGCTCATGTAAAAAAAGACATATCTGCATGCTCTCAGTGTGTACTACCTTCCTGTTATCTTTCTTTTCAGCTCTCTTTCTTGGTAATTTGTGCTCATTCTCAGTGTTTTCCTCTAATCAACAAGTCTCACCGACCACCCTCCATTCTCTGTATAAACGGAGGGGTCTATGCACTGGAGGCAAAACTGCTGTCTGATTGACATGGATCAGTGTGAGAAAAACAGCTTCACAATACATTCCTCTGCTTTAGTTTCATGCCACTGTTGTGTTTGTGTAGTTATGTAACCTGGGGATTTGTTTAAACTGGTAAACTGGTAAACCCTGCTCCACATCTGCGTTTATTCTAGTAACTGCTTGGAAGCTGGGGGAGCATGCCTGGGTCTTTTGTATTAACAAGGAGATTGCCACATCAAATCAAGTGTGAGTGCTGCATACTTGTGTTTTCTAAGTACAGCAGATGACTTTGAAGTGACCGAAGGCGTAGGAGGGAGGAGAGGTAGAGTTGTTTGGGCACTGGTTTTAATGTGGTTCCCAATTATGGGGGAAAAAGGACAACTGGAGGGTTCACTCACTGGAGAGTAAGGAACCTTAAATGGAGGTGGCTTACTCTTTAAAGGGGATCGTCCTCCCAAGATGACAGAGCTAGTATAAATGCCATTCTGAAATAAATCTATATCGAAGAAATGTCATGAGACCTATTGTGATCAAACTTTATTTTTACTTTCTGTCTGGTAGATGAATCATTCTTGGTTCTTGGTACAAGTTCAGATACTAGTATGGGAAAAGCATTTATGAAAGTCAGAAGCAGGCAGTGTGTTTTTTTTTCCATGGCTCTCATTTTTCATTTCCTACATAATCATCTCTGACATATTTTGTGCACAATGGAGTATATTTTATAGGCAATTAGTTTTTGTGGTGTGTTCTGATCTCATTATTTAATTTCCACAAATGAAAACCATGTAATTAGTGAAAGATAACACAACAGAAATCAAATGCCATCTGGGTGGATGTTTCACAGATGGTATTTGATTTCACAGTCTTAATACCTGTAATAAAAATGACATATTTATATGTTGAATCATCCTAATTCAAAGGTTTAAACTGGTAAAATTGAATATTCTCTGACACAACCAGTAGATGAATGCAGCGATCACATTCTTTATGTGTCCTGTAACAAGACACATAAAGAAGGCTGCTATTCTAGCATTGTATTGTGTTTAGTCTTAGTATGATTATTGATTTGTAGTAATATATTATTGGGACCAATTATTTCTAATTTGTCTAAGTTCATTTCAGGAAGTTTTATTGACTTTTGACATTTTACCTTTTTTTCTCAGTGATGAGCTCATACTGTTAGCTAATGTTACACACGAATGTCACAAAACACCAACAGACAGATGTTTTAAAATAATTTTTTGGTACATTTAACTGAATTTCTTCCTCATTTCTACAAATAATCAAGTCACACCACAGTAAAGGAAACCAGCAAATGTCTTAATTAAATTAGATTGTACAGTGATAATGCAGGTGTTATACACATCACACACCACACAATCAGAAAAGCCACCTGCGGTCCCTGTGAAATACATGTTCACATTCACACTCCCACTGTGTGTGTTCTGGACAAGTCAACAGAAAACCATCTGATGCAAAAGACAGCAAATGCAAGCACAGCAGACAAAATGTTCTTTGTAAGCACATACACAATGCAAACACACAGTGAATGTACGCACACATGCACAAATATCCAAGCAGACAGATACACATAAAAGTGCACATGCATACACAGAAAAAAACACCCACAAACAAACACCTCCACCAGATGTCATTTTTCTGTTGACGTTGCTTTAGCACGAGGAATTGTGTGTTTTCATAATCAGCAAGCAGTCCCACACATGCATGAAACAAACAATACACAAACAATAGACCTCACATTTCTTTTATTTCTGCAGAGATCACACACACAAACACACACAGAAATAATGCAAATGCACACCTGCACACTTATCCTTCTACTAGAGTACTAGACTAGTATTGATTTGTGGCAGTCAGCTGCTTTATGCTCCAAATTTGTCACTGCATATCCTTGCGCAACATCATCTGGCCAGTGAATTGTTCAAATATATCAGGACCCGTTAAATCTGAACATCATGTTGTTTTTTAATCTCCACATGTAACTAAATAGGTCATTGAGCAAAGTGATGCATTTGGATCGCATCCTGTGACAGTTAATGAGTCACAACTTTGCACTTCACACCCATACACAGAGAGAGCAAGACACAAGCAGCATCTCTTCAGCCAAACTCAATCTGGGTGAAAAACACACCATAATTTACATATTTATCTGTTTTCTTTTGGTTTTGGCAATATGGTGTCATATATTGCAGTACTGTGTGAAAATGTCTGTCCAGAAACCAGAAAGGGTAGGGGAAGACCAAATGTGTGGACAGAACCGATGAATAAGTAATTTTACAAAACAATATGTGCACATTTTACAGTCAACATCAGTTACAGATGGCACTGTGGACGAGTGCCGTACTGAGAGCTCATCCACAACTTTATGTGCTGGGAGAGCTTGAAGCCCAAGAGTATCATTTCCAAATGACTGTCACTGTGTATAACTGTAAAACCTTGAACTTGAACTTCTCCAATGATCACACACATTTCTTAAAATAAAACTCAATTTGCTAAGCACATTAAATAACAAAAAAAAAAGACATAAAGTTGAACTCATAATTAATGCAAAAAAAAATGTAAATCTGAATTATTGTCAATGCTTTTTTATTATCAAAAGAAAGGAAGAAGAAAAAAAGATATATAAGAAATGCCCCTGGCCTCCAAGCCAGTAGGGTTACAGACAGTGTTAACAGTCTTGCACAAACAGTGTCAAGTTAGCAGCGGAACTGAAGCAAAATTGCATAATCTTTCAGCATGAAACCTGACAGATTTTCGGATTAAACTGGTCGAACTGCCACAGCCGACTACCTATCAAGCCTGCTTATCGATATTAGCATGCTTACTTTTCCCCCACAGGACGACTGATTGACAGCTCATTATCTGTCCACGCTTGTAGACAAAAAGGACACGTTTCCACTTGAAAGCTAATGTTTGTTGCAGTTTAAAATTCACAGTTGTTCAGAGTCTGTTGTGGCCTTCTGACACACTAGACAGTGTCACACAGATGATAGACTGTTACAGCTTAAAGCAAATACAGTTTAAAGTTACTGTTTGTAACTTTTCATAATGTTTTACATGTATTAATCACTATATATTGCCTCTGTGTGAACGGCCTATAATGTAACTTAAAAAAGGAGACCTTTCACGATTTTACGGTTACCTATAACAGCCTGTGTACTTTTTTTGTATGTAGAGGACTCGGGTCAGATTTTGTGACCCTATGCGTGCTTCAGAGTGCCTGACATCTCAGCTACAGGTCACAGCTCAACTTAAGAGCTCAAGGCTGCAGCTGGACAGCACCTTTAAAGTAACATGGCTACTTGCAAAGCACAAACACATTCACAATCTACACTACACTACATACATTGATACCCAACAGCACAACTACTGTATATGCACCGACAGAGGGTGACTTTAGGAGACCAACAAATGTAAATTATATTTTTCTCAATAAAATCTAAATCACAGAGACGATTTATTATAAGGCAACGTCATGGCTGAGTTATTGTGCCTCCTAGTGGCCAAAGATCACTTACTGTAGCTTTAAGATGTGGTAAAAGGTTGCCTACAGGAATAAAAATGTGTTCCCCTTCATTTCAGTACATGTGAAGGTTTTATGGAGCCGGCATCTGGTGGCCATTGCAAAATTGGCATTAACTCTACCATTATGCCATGGTAGATTGCTGCTTGGTTGATTGTTCTGATGTACTTTTTGTACCATGGAAGAAATTACACCCTTCATTTGCAGTTGGCCGTGTTACTCAGTTTGCATTGATATATAGTACTGTATCCAATAAGATTCCATATTGAAATAATAGCCCATATACTTTATAATTCTTCATGTCCTCATATCAGAAGACAAAGATCATAGGAAAACAAAAAAAGCTATCCTCTGATTTTAGACTAGAGGCAGATTCATTGCTCTGTGAATTAAACATTAGATTAAAATGGAGTTATAGTTAGAAGTCATGGCTTCATAAACAGGTACTTAGAAGGAGAAAAAAAAAAGTCCAATGTCAGTATAACCTTTCTGAACAACACAAACACACAAAGCAGACTGTGCAGCAGCAGGGTAAATGAGGCTAAAGAGGTTTAAGGAGGCAGATGTAGGTTACTCTGACCTCTCTCCAAAGAGACATTTCTGAGACGCGATCAATCAGCCCCACTTCTCTTTGCAGAAGCCCTGCAGAGCTTTCAAGACAGAATAAGACCTCAGAACTATTGGCCATCATCTCGCACACATAAAAATACACACACAACCAATGAGGGGAGGTTTTCTGTTTTTGAAATTTTATATTTATGCTTGATTGATGTTCACGGTTATGTAGTTTGATGGTGAAAGAGAATGTGTCAGTGTTTAAGCTTGTGTGTTCATTGTATTTCACACACATTGGCCATACTTTCCTTAAAACAGTAAATGTATGTATATTATTTTAAAGATATTTCTGTGTATATCCACAAATGAACGGGACGGGGAGCAATACGATCCTGTTAAGGATTTCATAGCGTTGGTGACATTTGATGGCCATTACAGTATGGTAGAATGTATATATCCTTCCTCTCTATAGTAGAGTAGGAACATGCATACGGGCACATTATGTTCTGTGTACCCCAGGAAGAGAAAACATGCATCACAGTTGGACACAGGTCTGAGGAAATCATACAGAAAAAGGAAGGAGCACATTGGTTTCTATGCTCCTACATAACTATAAAGCACAGATGTCACTCATGAGTGGCACATCTCAGATATTGGCAAAAGAAATTGGCGGCGTGTCAAAGGCAGTAACATCACAGTGTACACAACAAACTCTGTCACTGACAGGCCTATCTGTCTTTAAAGAGATTTAAGAGAAAATATGTAAAGCATACAAGGTTAGAACATGTTGTTTGCATTATTAAGTGGTGGCATCAAATAACTGCACCTGGAGTACCATGATTCCAACCCAACTATCGGAAATTGCCTCAAAAGCAAGGGTTAACAGATTTATGGAACCTGCTTGTGAAATTATGTTTTTGCTTGTGTACCGTAACAAAATGGACTGTTGCAAAATTGCTGCCTTTATTCATTTTCATATTTAGCTATTGCTTTTTGTGCAGTTAACTGGAATTGCAGTAGAGAGGATAACCTACTGAAAAGAGGGTAGGCAAGTCAATAATGCTTAGCTTTAGTCACAGAGACAGATAATTAGTTTACATTTTCGGCTGTAGTCACTGGATCACGAAAGACCATAAGACTATTGAATAGCACTGACAACACTGAACCCAATAGCTGACATTTCTTTATGCATTCTGTATGGTATGTTTGTTATGGTGCCGCTATGATGTTGTTGCCAGGTGGGCTGTGCTTCACTTCATTATCCCATTTGTCAGTTTAACAGGCTGGTACAGGGTTGCCATGGTGAGCAATAACACTAACAGGTATCGACCAAAGTGGCGGAGACTGAGAGAGAGAAAGAGAGTGAAAAATAAGCATGGTAGCAGTGATCGCTGCCCAGAGCTCAAATATGCAGAACAAACATAGTGTTATACACTCCATTAACAAACAAAAATGGAGACACAAGGAGATTGAACCACTGTTGACTGTAAGTCATTAGTTTGTAGAAACAACCGAGAAATTTTGTTTTTACAAGTTTACAACTGCTGTGCAAATATTGCATCCGTTTTTTTCTTTTTTCTGCAGCAAATTTCTTTCTTCCCTTAGACGTGTGTTCATCAACAAACACTAAATGCTGTGTGGTGAAGGTCTTTAAATGTTGTTTGTCCTATATGTCTCCCAATAGAGCATTCGTCTCCCTTTGTAACACCTGGCGGGGAGATGAGGGGGGTTCCAAACACCAGGGCTTACAGACAGTTTCATCATATTTTAAAGATAGTAGCTACTCGTGTGATCAGATTGGCTTCCCTCTGAGCCAGTAAACATAGATGGGGAGGGGCGTACTCACCCGGGTCAATGTATTTACTTCCAGTCCTTATATAATGGTCATTGTGTGGTTGACAGCAGTTTCTTTGCAGAAATGATACCTTATTACCATTCAATCCAATGTAATGTATAACGCTGTGACCTTCAAGACTGATGCGTTCATTGTTTCAGGCTTGTAGATTAAACTGTAAACACAATAGCATTGCGATTCTACATGACTAACACATGACGTGCACATAATTATACCAGCATACAAGAGACCTGTGATGAGTTTGTTTGTCCAAGGACCTCCGCTTCTGTGTGAAATCAGCAGTTCCCATCTTGGTGGAGAATATGTGCGAGACGTATGGTAATAAGGGACATTAGCATTAATGCGCTTGTGCTGTGAGCCTTATCCTTATCCTCAGCACGCCTGCTCCTCTCATGATGTTTCCCTTGCATGCTGTTTTAAATCACGTGGGCTCTTCAGTATGCAGAACAACCGATTTCTTTACACCTTTATCTGTAACACACATATGGCTTTTAGCTGAAGGAACTCTGGGTAATTTGTTGGCAATTACATGAATAGTGATTGCAATCAACAAGCTTTAATCAGTGACAATTCATCACTGGGCTAAATTAATAATTCCATTCACCTGGATGTGTGTATCTGCGTAACTGTTTTACATGCAGAATGCAGCTGTGGTGACCTGCACAGATGATACAGATGATAATGTTGTTCACCGAAGAGCATGAATGCATCCTGTGCACGCAGTTGCACACAGCAGGGAGATACAGATCTACATACAAAGCAGCTTCCATTTTCTGCTTCAACATTATTTTAAAATGTGTCTCAAATACATTACTCTTCTGTCTGCTGCATAAAGTGTACTGTAAGGTTTTGATTTTCACCAGAGCTGAGGATGCAGCAGATGTTTCATTTCAGTTACACAACAAACCCCCAGATATTTTTCACATTAACACAACAGATCGTCACACTGACTACATCAATAAGTCACACTGCAACAGTGGGTGTAGGGGTTGTTGTTGTTGTTGTTGTGCTTGTATAAAGCTAGTAGTTTAAATGCTGTGTGTATGTGTGTGTAGGTAGGTTCATGGGAATCTATACCTTTGAGCAATTTCTTTGTGTTTCTAATCCCAGGTTCTGGGTGGGCTGGAGTCATGAGATCCTCACTGAGGCCAATCGCTCCACAGTGGGATGGTCATGAAAAAGAGCAAAGCCATCTCCAGTGTCCAGCCCTCAACTTCCCACCTGTCAGACGAATAAGCAGTCAGCCATTTTGCTCTCTCTCTCTTCTGTTTCTAAGCCCCACCTATCACACACAATCACATTTACACAATCACCATTAGTCTCTTTTTCCCCCTTTTAATTTGACCTTTGCAATGACTGTTCAGTGACTGAAATTGTCATAACAGCCCGAAGCAATAATATTTTTGTCTATTTTTGTCCAGCATTAACGCTGGCTGTAACACTAGTTGTAACACTAGTGCGTAGCCTGGAGGAGCTCCAGAGCAGGTGGCAAAGCATAATAATAATGTAGATTGGTTGCTTGTCAATTCATTGACTCTACCAAGCTGGCAGGGACTGGTCCAGTCATTGGAGAGGGATGCAAACAAAACTAAAACAAAACATGACATGGGAAAGTAACCTCAGTCAAAGCAAACTTGTTTTAAGTGGGACACATTTTACACCTACTGATCACTGTCTTTCAAAACTGGGTCAAACCCATTCACCAAATCCAAAAACCTAAAAACAAATCTGTGTTGCAACAAAACCTGCCATGGCCCAAAAAAGTCCACAATCATGTTAATAAACGTATATTATACATTTATTAACATGATTGTGGACTTTTTTGGGTATAGTATAAACGTATACTATACATTTATTAACAGGATTGTGGGCTGCGGACTATACATTCTATAGGCAACAAAAATATAGGCTCCAAAATCATTTGTGTGCTACTGCTTCTTACATACACCGTAGTATGTTAAGGGCCCTGAAAATAAATACATACAGCGATTTCTATAATTAAATATACACAAGTATGGCTCTGCAGAAATTAGGTGGATCTCATCATATACACAGCGTTAAAAGGTCGCTTATATAGTGCTTTATCTGTCTGAGAATATAAATTATGTAATATTAATAGTGCTTGATCATCTTGGTTATCTGTGGTTATCACATCAAACTATTTACTAATTTAGAGTTATTGATGGCTGTTATTGTTCCTCATGTCGCCCCTGGCCACAAAGAAATATTGCAAAAATTATTTCTCAGTTGAACTGTTGATTGAATGCACACCTGATGTCAGGAAATCTGCTTCCCATAGCCCAAGATAACCAAACACAATGGAATGAATAAATGTCTATATGTGATTGAGTAGAAAAACCATCTGGAAACTGATCACAGAGGATGAGGAGGAGGCACAGATGAGTGAAATGAGAAGGGAAAAGAGAAAGTCAAGAGATTTGGGAGTGAGGGAATGTATGTGATCAATATTCACCATGTGGACTGGGGAAACCATATGACACATAATCAGATGTTGAGGGAATAAGAGAGAATTATTCATACTGCATGTAAGGTACACACACACAAACACTGTGTCCCACAGGATATGACCCTTTGGGGCGTCCTGTATGGAGAATCAAACCGTCCAGTAGTAGCAGGAGAGATAGCCTCATCATTACGGAAAGAGATTTATTCATGGGGTAGCCGCTGGATTATTGATTTTGGAACCTGCAGTGCAGTATAATCTGTTGTGCTTAGCAATAACACTGCAATATGAAATAATTAAACTTTCTCCACAATCGATCTTCTCCTTTTCCTAATCACTACGCATACAGTACGTTAAATTGATTCATGAGACATATTTAACTGTGGGCCAATTTGAAGCTGCATTAATCAATATTTTTATATTAACACTGAATTAAATGACAGTGTCTAAGATGAAAGGAATCGTCCGAGATTTATCACCCAACTGAGCAGCTCTACAGAGCTTTTCGGCCTGTCCTGTTTTTGGTTTTCACGGCCAGCTGTTCAGTCTCACAGATTTTATGAACCTCCTTTTCAGCAGCAGCTGATGAAACATATTATATTAGACATCAATTCATCAGATGGCCAGAAACACAACTTCAGTGGGATGATAATGTTGCTCTGAAGATCTTTTACTTTTGGGTTTTCCCAGAGTTCCCAAAGTTGACAACCGTGAGAGAAACACGGAAATGTTTGGTTTTAGATTGTCCACCAATGGCCATCAATCTCAGAATGTGACTGCTGCTACAACACACAAAATACTCTGGCAAACACTGGAAGTTTTTACCTCAAACTTACTTTGCAACATCAACATACCATGTCGCCCTCTTTCCCACAACAAGCTTCACAATCTCTCCTCCTTTTGTGGTTTTTGGTGTATGGAATTGCCAGCTCTATGGCCATTCATCCCACCATCTGCCATGCTTTGTTAAGAGTCAGTGGTAAAGTTGTAGCCAGAAGGATATCAGCTGTTATCATCAAGAGGAACTTTGAATCTAGCTGGATTGGTCATTTCTTTCTAGTAGTCGGTATCCTCTTTGTCAAATGGCATTCATTTAATACTACATTTTCCTTATTATATATCTATCTTGTACATAAATCACATTTACTATTATTTAACCTAAGTTCTCATTTCCAGGTTAAACCTCTAGAAAGCTTTATAGATTTAATTAATAAAGCAGGTTTAGTTAGTTCCCATCCCCTCACAAGAATGACCTCAATTTCCAACAAAGACCCCCATTTCCATTCCACACAGAAGCAGAAAAAGGCAATTCCAGAGCCAGCAAGTGGAGTAGCCATTAATCTTTAGAACAGTGAGTGCCATCCATATCCTGCAAATTGTCACATGCACTTGATTGCTTCTTTTTGCCTTTGAGGCCAATTCAGGGACTTGTGCTTGCACAGTGATATGCTGGGGCTTTTACCCCATCACTGAAGTACCGTAGAAAAGCTTTTCATCACACTCTGAGTTCAGGTGACAGAATTGAGATAGCATGGTGTAATATAGCTCTATGTGTTGGCAGGAACCTTTGTTTTTCCAAGCTATGTAGGAGCTTTCATATAACCTGATAGATGACTGACAAACAACGCACTTCAACAGACTATAATACCCTTAGAGATGGAGCACAGAGAGCGGGATAGAGCTGTCAACTCGTTAACTCTGCTGCCTTCTTCCCCATTTCGGGAATGTGTTCAGGGTATTATGCATGAGGTAGAAAGAGCCTCAATGTGTACGATAAGAAAGGGGAAGACAGAAAAGAAGTGATTACAAAATGAGGAAAGGCAGAAGAAGAAAAATGAAGAGTGGAGGAGAGAGCAGTAATCAGGATTAAGGTGGATGGGGTGTGTGCTGGTCTGTGTGATAACACACTCTGTGTGTCTATAAGCGCATATTAGGGGCTGATTCCTTCAGATGTTTAGCGTCCTCCACGCTGTGCAGAGACACACCCGCTGTTCAGCCTATAGGGGGTTTCAGAATATCAGTAAGGATCAGTAATCTTTGAGTAAAAGGGACCCTGCGAGGCTGCTTTTTGTCAAGGACAACATCATGCTCTGCCATCAAAACTGATGGGAAGCTTACTGTGGTAAAACATTTGAAACAGGCAAAGCATTTGTGGGATTTACCTCCATCTGGTGCGATTCAAAACAACATTTTGTTGTCTGCTGCAACATTGTTAGAGCTGCAGTGCATGCAAACATAGACTGTAAATAAAGACTAACTGTTATTTATAGATGATTGAAACTACTGTTGGAATTGTTACCATTTTGTAAGCACAGATCTAAAGATCTTAGAAATATACCTTTTTGTTTTTAATTTAATTCCTTACATAATTTTGTTTACAACATATTTTTAAAAAGGTTGTCATATTTTGGAATGTGGTCTATTAACAGTACAGCAGTTTAAAAAGGACTTGTTGTTTAATAAATTAACACTATTAGGTTAAAAAAAACATACAAAAGTTTGCACTTTCCTTCTAGTCCCTTTCAGAAGCAGATGATTCATGAAAGGTTTTGACATCCTAGTATAATGACTTCCATATAATACAGTATATGTTAGAGATATTGTTAATACAATGAACACAAACAGATGATTTAGGACTACAATCCGTGACAAAAGGAACATGCACAGACTTTGGAGCCCATTTGTTGTCTTTAGCAATTTTGTTTCCCATGAAAGTTAATACTATGCATTTATGCATAAGCCAAAAGGATATACATAATATGACATGGCATCTGAGTAGATGTTAAAAAACAACACTGCAGCAGTAAAATTAACTACAGAATTTGGGGAAAAGGAAAGCAAATAGATCAAACTCCATTTAAGTGCAAAAAGAGAGTACCCTCATTGCTCTGATTTCTTTTGTATTTGTATTAGAGCAAAGTCTATTCTTTGTCAAAGCACCAACTTCTCATTAGCATTTATTACTGAGATTAGACCTGCACTCCTTAGCCTCGATACTTCCATGCATAAACGGATAAAGCTGTAGTTATTTTCTGGCTGGCACACTTCTGCATGATAAGTGACAACAAGCTTATCATTTTTTGAGAGTTTATATCCTTAGTTATTTTTTTACAGCCAAGAAACAGATTGGGTTAGTTTTAATTCTTTGAAGTGGAGTTGTATGAGGTACTTATCTATAGTCAGTGCATTACATGCATTAGATGGCGGTCGGCATGCCCCCAGTTTGGAGAAGTACCGGCACGGAAGCTAAGCAATGAAGTATATACAAGTATACACATTTTTTCCATACAAACTGATTTATATTATTGTAATCGTGATACTGTACTATATTTTAGAATATCTAAATTTTGGGGTATTTAGAATGAAACCCAGAATATATTCCACACCTCCAAAACATGCACATACAAGCAGTTAAATACAGTTAATGGTCTAATGGAATATTATAAGTTTCATTTGTGTACCATTACCAAATGACTTAAGAAAATCTGATAAATGCCTGCAACATTTCTTGCCTATCTTCTTTTGCCTGTGAATGTCCTCGGGCCGCATGTAGCTGTGAAAGGACAGATGGAGAGAGACTTCAGTTTAGACTTTAGATAGTTGACAGTGTTACACAACTAAATGTGACTTGTTAGCACATGGATGCCCAGCAGGCTGTTTCCCTCTGCTGCCTCTGACAGCTTACCTGTCAGCAACACTGTGCCATGTAAGGGGACTAATACAAGATGAAAACACCACCCATCCCATGCACATACATACATACATACATACATACAGTATGTGTGTACACAGGCACAACGCACACTCTCACTCTGGTTTCTTTGAGAAGAAAAAAACTGGTAGATCTCAGACGAGTGACCCAGTTCTGTCACTGTGTGGGCACACTTGAGCAGGTTTTGCTAAGCTGGAAAGGTGGAAGCTGAACAATGAAAAAGCCACAGAGTGTGAGACTTTTTACGTACTCGGCAGGTGCATAGAAAGAAACAATTTTCTTACGATAGCTGAGATGATGTTCAAGGCACACTTCTCTCTCCAAGAAGTGGTTTTAAGAATGAGAATGTTTATGTTTTAAGTAAAATCCTAATCTGCACAGTAATTTGTCACAACAGCCGTCAAAGCAATATTGTGGAGTAAAAAATATAATTTTCTCTCTGAAATGTAGTGAAGTTGAAGTATAAAGTAGTGTAAAATGGTAATACTCAAGGTACAGGTACCTCAAAACTGTACTTAAGTATTCCCTGGTTTTCTTCTGCTGTACCTACATTTAAGTACTAGTAGGAAGCGATAAGTATTTTACATGTATAGATTCACACACTAACTGCTGCATTTATGTTTAGGCATGGTGACATTTCGCTTGACTTGCAGATGTGCTACTCAGCTTCTTGCACCTAAACTAGCTACCGTAATTCGCATCTATCGTCTCTCATTACATGATCAAATGGAGACTTCATTAAACAACATCAATAAAACATATTACCCAGCAATCATAATTACATATCTGTTTGTGACAAAAATATCAAAGAAATATTTGTAGAAATAGATGTAGATGTAGACAGATGCACCATTTTTGCACCAACTATGCAGATCACAATGACGCTAATCTTAACCGTAACCCAAAATAACAACATCTTTAATTTCACTGTATTATTGTGCATTGTTTTACTGTTCACAAACTGCTTGCCCGTCCCATGTCCTGACACTCGACCAGTGAACGTAAACATTTAGAACATATATCCTGCCTGATAAAGCTGCTTATTTATCACATTTCTTTTGTTCCATTATCAAGTGACTTTTATTTTCAATATGTAAAATACAATACTTGTGATAAAAAGTGTAAATAAAAGTATAAAGTACAGATTAAAAAATGCTCATAAAAGTAAAAGTAGTCTACAAAACATCAACAACAATTAAAAATAGCTTTGTTACAGTAATGAGAGTAAATCTAATCCATTACTTCCACCCCTGGTCCTCACTGTTCACTTACACAACTTAGCACAATAACAGTCTAGTATGCTCAGACTGCTGTTGCTGTCCAACAGAGACATTTTAATTAAACAAAATTGACTTCTAGGGATAAAAGGAATTCCAATTTGTGGAATCAGCTTTTCTAGAAAGGCCAACTATGTGGCACATTGTAGCCATTTAGAGG
Source organism: Nannoperca australis (assembly GCA_036023655.1). Classification (NCBI taxonomy): domain Eukaryota; kingdom Metazoa; phylum Chordata; class Actinopteri; order Centrarchiformes; family Percichthyidae; genus Nannoperca; species Nannoperca australis. The sequence continues at coordinate 45,626 of JAVQJD010009216.1, read as the reverse complement.
AATACACAGTGTACCTGGTTAGTGATTAAATCTCTCATCTTGTTGCTCCACACAGCCATTAGAGCTCAGTAGATCAGTGGTTTACTGCTCTGGCCTGGTGAACTCATGATCTCACTACACCACAGGCCGACATTCAAACAGGACTTTTCTGCAGACTGACACACACGCACACACACACACACACACACACACACATACACGCGTACGTGTGTGAACTCATGCACAGCTGTTATATTGATCTGTCACATAATCAAATGAGAGGAAGCATGATCTGAGAAGGTAGGAGAGATGACACGCTAATTAACAGGAGCTATTCACAGCTTTCACTGGGCTCATTTAATATTATTAATTATTAATTGTTATTATTTTTGGCTCATAATAGGCTTTGTTAAATATCCCTGACCAGCATGCAGAGGCAGCTCTGTGTATGTGAGAGCCCTGCTGAGTCTGGGTTGCAGGCACAGCAGAGGCTAAGGGGCTCAATGAAGGACAACGAGACAGACAGAGGAAAAGTAAACCCTCTGAATCATGCAGTGAGCATGAAATACAACCCCGCGAGCCACAAGACCATGTACTTTTGGAGGAAGTTGTCATCTGCAGTCTTCTTACTTCCATTGAACAGTATGAGCAGAGCTGACACCTCATACATAAAGAACAAGATAAGTGCTTGTTAAAATATCTGAAAGTTTTTACAGAATTATTTATCAAAACTCAACCATGACTCATCTGGGTTGTCCTGTCCTAATCTGGTAAAAAATACATTACATATGAAAAAACCCAGGCACAAAACAAACAAACAAAACAAACAAAAAGACACTATAAGTATTATAAGTGTATATACTATGTTCTGCTTATATATACACTGATCATTTGCTTAGTGTACATTTTCTAGGGTTACCAAATTAAAAAAGGATTCATTCTCAAGGCATTATCAATGTTTTTATGACATTTTATGGAGAGCCATCCAATAGACATTTCAGTTTGGACCAAAGTAGTAGGCCGAGCGAGTGGCATTGCCATCCCTACAGCCACTGTGCTAGCGTTACTGAAAGCCACGGATCATCAAGGATTTTTAGGCGACTACATAAAAATCATAATGACTACATAATGATTACATTAAAGAATACTTTTTAAAAATCAGGTTACAAAGCACTATGGGTAATAGGTAGCCAGTATCTTTTTTGAAGGTTACATTGAGGGTTAACTGATTCTGTGAAAACAATTTTAGTGGCTTTGTAGGGTGGTAATGTAGGTTTTCAGATTTCAGATTTCATTTATCTGACATTTACTAGCCAGATTGTTATGACATTTGGTAGGATAGTCATGGTCCATGAAGGATAATTATTGATGATTCTGATTCTGACAATTTCTCAAGAGTAGTATATTTTACACATGGCTACTAATACTTCTTCCAAACAGAAACACTGTTGACCCATTCTGCAACTATAGTTTCATACATATTACTGTTTGTTTAGTTCTGGGTGAAAAAAACATTGTCTTCTCTGATATCATTAAAGGTAAATGTGTACATTCGTAGAAATACTTGACTTTAAACGGTTACCTTTTCAAAAGTAACCCATATTCAAGCATTTGAATCTATGACCAAAAGGGTAGTAGTCACTATATAGTTATAATTGTAGTGTTAGACATGCATCAAAACTAGGGTCATGATCTGAGTCAAACTCATCACACCAACAGCAGACATTGCTTTGGGGTCATTTTGGTCATGGTGCAAAAGAGGTGTAAATAACAAGTTAACATATTGGAAAAATAAGTACATAAATATAAGTATATATATAAACAGGACAAATGATCACACTTAGAAGTGATACGATGTTGAGTCATTTTGTCTCTGCCTAAATAAACAGGAGCACGAAATGACTGACAGTGATGGAGAGAAACAGATGAAAAACAGTGAGCGAGAGGACTTTTATGTTCTCTTCTCTTACGTCAATCCAGAAAAACAGGTCACTAAATGACTCAGGGAGGATTCAGACAGGTGGTAGTAAACTTTGTGGATTACAGCCCACAATGCCCACTTTGGATATATGGATGGATGGTGGTAGCACTTGTGTTTCAGTGTTTTTGTATGGTTCTGCTTGTGCAACTTTGCTAGTGTAGATTTTGAGTATCCAAGTGTAGATTAATCCCAAAAGAGTTTATAGGTAATTTGTACAATCTATGGATCAACTAGTAGTTTTTGGCCGTTTGTGCATTGCAATGTGGTAACTTGCGGCAAAAGTCTATATAATCAAGAAAAACATTCCTTTCATGCACCATTATCAGAGAAAATTGAACAACCCCTCCCCCGCTCCAAATGTCATACTTAAACAGAACAAGCAACCTCCATCTAAAATGATGATGATTATTTAGGTTACCTTTAATAGCACTAGCTCACAGCTGTTGACTCTAAGGCTATCGAAATATCCACTGTAAGGACACAGTTTTATAGTGCCCTAGATACAGTATGTTTCCATTACTGATTCCACTAAACGACACAATTTACCAGCGATCACGCAGAATTAATACAATAATAGCCTAATATCAAGTCAGTGAACTCTGATTTGTCCTATCAAGCCTCCATAATAGACTGAATAAAACCCCAACTGTTTGGCCTGATAAGGGCTTTAGATCATGACACATCAACTTTTTTGTTTCTGGGTCACAGCTTCAGAACTGCATGTGTATGATTAACTTCTACTTGAGGGTTGAAATATGTGGGTCACTGTTAATAGTTAGTGTTGGCTTGCAAATGCAAAATCATGGTCATGATTAGGCTGAAATTAAATTATGACACTCAAAATGTGTTTGCAATTGAAATAAATAAAAAGGGTGGGCACAGAACTCAAATGAAACACATTGTAGAAAAACATGGGGAGCACACACAGTATAATGCACATGCTACTCTGATGAGTTTTAACTTTAGCCTCAGCTTTATCCCGACGTATTTTTGAAGTGGAGGAGGTTGTAAGATTGTGAAAAAAAACGCATATACACATATTAACACACATATCAGGAGAAAAATAGGGCTACATGAAAATCTGAAAAACCTTATTGCCCAATGTCCATCATAAATGTTTCTTGGCTAACAAGTAAAAACATTCAGTACACGCAGAGTAACAGCAGTAAGAGCTCAAAATGCTAAATCTAATGCTAAATTCTAACAGCTAATATTTCCTAATTAGCTAAATTAAACACAAGTACAACTGAGGATGATGGGACTGATGTCTGATGATTGATATTGCTCAAACCCCTATTTCAGAAGAAAAACGTACGCCATGACCACAGTGTCCTCAAATGTAGCTTTATCTCTAAATCCGGGTGCAGTGGCAAACGAGACCCCAGCTCTTCTCTTCCACATTCAAAATGCATTCAACATATTAAAATAGTCATATGAATATGATAGGATTTCTTTTAGTTTAGCCAGGTGTGAAATTTAAAATGGGCGTAGGAGGCATAATTTGTAGGACAACGATCTGAGTCAAGTTACACAACATGTTCCTACTTATGCACACTGACACCTACAAGAGGACTCTTCTCAGAATTTCATGATGGAGTCTTTGTCTGCTAAAACTGAGATATAATTTTCTTGATAAGTGAGCAATTACAGTCTGCTAAATGTTTTGGGTTTTTTTCTCAGGAGGGATTATTGCAGTTCTGTGGATCCGTGCACAGATCAAACAGCCAAACTAGGACACACAGTTTCATTGGGCAGAAGTCAACCATACAGCTGCAAAGGCAAACAATGCCTCTTGGCTCATATGCATTAACATTTCTTCCTGTGACTCTCCATTATCCTATCAGTTCAAATTTGAAAGACAAACTTCCCACTTGTTCTCTCCATTCAGTAAAGTTAAACTTCAAATTGCTTACACACATGGGAGCAAATTACTAATCAGCATGCCTTTTATTAATCCAATTAGCTGCTCCATCCACAGTCAGATGGCCAGGGGGAGTTATAGAAATGTTGCTGCCCTTTTCTGGCTTACATCCTCATTGACTAAACCAAACATATATGCCAAAATCTAATCTTAATTTGATAGAACACTATATCCATTGTCTCTCATGTTGAACTCTGTGTGAGCCTCAGCCAATTTGGCACAGGCTAGAAAAGCGATGTCATTAAATGTGTATCACTTAGTTAAAAACGGGATTCTTCTTCTCTGTAAGAATCTCAGCTCCATTTGATTTGGCAGTCCTTCTCTATCTGTGTCATATGAGCCAGATGGGTGGATTTGGCACTGGTTACGTGTACTCTGTCAAATCCACAAAAGCATAAAAGACTGTCAGATTAAGACAGATTTAAGGTTAATCATCATCAGCTATAAAGGAGATGTGACTAAGTTTGGACCTGTAGATGGAAAGACACATACAAGACTGCAAATGCATATACAAACACACCTAAGCATGCATTAAGAATGACAGAAATTGAATGTGTAATTTCACAAATGTGTCTTTCTTCCACGTTTTCATCATGTGGAACCTTGGGTCCTTGGAGCCGCCGCTGTGATGACTCTGACAGGATGTGGCATGACTGATTACTCAACTGTCACACTGTTGAGCCCGATGCAGACTGACAAGCCATCTGACTGCTGCTGACTCACACATGCACACATGCATGTAGACTCGCTCACAGCGTGTGCTAAAAAACTGAACCTACTGATTTAGTTTATAAGGACTAAATACATAAAACTATAGATCCACAGTGTGTCGGAAGGCACAAATATGCAAATGGCTCTGTTTTGTAAATGTTGGTCATTTTGTGCACATGCATGAGCTTTAGCACTGTTGAACTTACAATGGACATTTTTTTAAAAAGGATAAAAACCTGGAGCCTACATTACCCACATTGCAACGTGACCGCTGACACTTCGGTTGGAGATTCAGGTGTGTTATGCTGGTAGCTGCTAATGTAGCCTCAAGCTGGTAATCTCAAGCAGAGATGAGATGTGGGCTACAGAAGTCAGGTAAACTCACTTCTTCCTAACTCCACACCCACAGTAGTACTCACCAAGACTTGTAAACAGACTTTGATGTGTAAGATGGATGGAGTTCCCCTTTAACAATTCATTAATTCATCACATAGCCTATGTACCCGCAAATTATCATTCACAGTGATACCTCTTTCTCAATTGTTATCGTCAAACATCTGTAATGGCGTAAAGTAGATTACAGTACTTCTACCAATTAAACAAACCACACAAGCAAATTAAAGAGACATATTACATTTGTGCAAAAAAAAGACAAAAAACATATTAGATGCATATTAGATTATCTAGTTATTATTTTTTCATCTTAATCTAGGAAAACGTGTTTATACGTGTTCCCTTACAAATGTGCATGAGGTCGACACATTCTCACCACGTTTTTTTATAAATACCAATTTTTATCTGGCCCATGGTAACATGATTTTCAGGAAACACTTACAGGCTCTTTCAATGTTATTCTGGTCTGCCAAAGTGTGAAACTGCATAGTGGTAGCTGTAATTAATGTCCTACTTTCCCCTTTTATTTCTCCCTGACATACACATGCACGCACAAACACAGACAGGCACACACATTCATGAAGCGAGCGAATCCTGAGTCACAGTTGTACCAACAGATTGATTATAGAGCAGGAAACATTAATCCACACTTCTGGAAGTGAGTCATGGGGTTGAGCTGACTACTTGAGTGTTTTTCTTTGCTCCCTTACTTCCTGTTGACTCTCCATTCAGTTTGTCCACATTTTAAATGATGATGAGAGATAACGTGTACTGAAATATTTGATTACAGCCCACCATTTGAGTTATTTATGTTATGAGCTGAGATATGCTAATGTGATTTGACTGATAATTGGGGTGTTGTTTTACAAAAATTCAATACAGCTTAATTTCACAGGAAGCTCTCTGTAGTTACAAGACCTGACAGCAGTTACACCAAATAGTCGAGTGAATGTGGAGACGTTTGTAACCCCATCTAACTCCTCTCCAAATGTACCAAAAGTAGCTAAAGAACTAAATGACAGCTTTTTGGGTAAGGACGACAAGAAAGTTCATTTTATTCGTAAGTCCGTGATTAAAGGAGTATTTCACCACAAATTTGCAATAATTCTATTTCATCCTTATGTAGGGTGTAAATTGTTGAGTTATGAAAATATGAATTGCTGTGATACATTTTATTCCCGTAAAAACCCCATTTGCAGTGTGATTTCCTTGCTGAAGAATTGTTTCTCATCATTTCCACCTTAATCAGCCCTTACTACCCTGACAAGTTAGTTGTTTTTAATTAAATTAGGCATAAGGTATTAATGCCCAGTGCCCCCCAGGTAGTGTCAGTAAAATCTTTCAATAGCTTTGAGTTGACAATTTTAAAATCAACAGAAATACTCCAGCGCCAACAGTTATGGGAGAGTTATAGGTGGTTTGAATTCTTCTTCTAGCAATTCCTTCTTTTTATTTGGTCCTCCACTCTGATCTACATCTATTTTTACCATTGCACAATTCACAGTATTCTGAAATTGTAGCTTGTCAAAGTTAGACATTAACATATATGTCTAACATAATTTCAAACAGTAAAAACATAAATTACATTGTGAACATGTACCATTTCCATCTAACCAAAGCCCATTGAAGCAAGAATTGTTGAGATTGAGTGCCACAAAACATTATGACAGATGTACACTGGAGAGAAAACTGTTTTAGCACAACGGATGAATGTACAAAATACATAACAGAGCAACTGAGGCTGAAGAAGTGTGCATGGCTTCAGGAAACAACCATAATCTGTTTAAGTAAGAATGTCTAGTGATAAATTGATAGGGTGCATTGAAAATCACTCCAGAGGTGATATTGTACTTTGCAGCTGATTCACAGTTAATGTACAGTTAAGAAACATGCAAAAAATGAAGCCCTATAAACAGACTAGCATTAAAATAGCATTAGAGCAACCTGCAGGACACAGGATGAACAAGAATAGAAAGTGCCTTCTTTTCCTGTATTTTTTGTCCAGTTTTCTTGTTTTACAATTACTTTTTGGAACCTGGGACCCACAGGAATGTTTGTGACATAAATTACAATATTTCCCCACAGTGAAATGTTAGAGGAGCAACATTTCATATTTGTGTTACTGTCAAAAATCCCATGAAAAGGCAAAACCCAGTGATGTGTTAGTTAATACTTTCTGACGTCCCTGTTTGTGGCACAAATGCCTAGTTTCATTTTTTAAAAGGTTAAGCAATTTCCTAAAACAGCTGGGCACATTTTAAGCAAACTTTAATGCATAAATGCATAATGCACTATTTACACAAACATAAGTAAATAGTGCATTGTTTGGGGAGTATTTCCAGCAGTGGATTATTACACATTTAGTGCTTTAGTATCAACAGCAGGACAGTTTGTGTGGTATTGACTCAAAATAATCATCAATTCATCATAATGAAGGAACATGTCAGTCAGTGCAACAGTGTGGTTAATTGATGTGTCTTTAGTAGTTTTTTGATAACATCAAAAATATCAGGGTTTACATACACAGGCAACACTGATTAGTAGAATCAGTTCACTGTTAGTTTTGGTCTTTTCGTGGGATTTGTTGACATTAACAAGACTATAGAATATTAACAGACTTATCCTTTAAAATCAGCCATATTGGGCAGAAATGAAATGCTCCACAAAGTAAAAGAGTTCATACACATCTCAACTACATTATAATTGTTTTGTTAACAACCATGATTATCTAAGCCACGGTATAAAAATAAGAATAAAATAAAATAGAGCACACAACAACGTCACATCATTTGCAGGGATGCATTTGACAGAAATGAGACAAGATGGGTGTTTGGTAACCATTATCACATGTCTACCTGTACACTGACAAAGAAAAGGGGACACTGATAACGGTTGCCTAGTCAGATTTGTGATTTGACTGTTGATGTACAATATCCTGGCAGACATCCTGTCAGTCCATCAGGAAGGAATTACACTGCAGTATGTTAAAATCCATACAAATGTAATGATAGCACAGATGGTAGTATTATCAGTTGCTTGGGCTTATGACTTTACTTTCCAAATGAAGCATCTCTCTTTCCAAATGTGAAAGGGGGAAAAAAAGAAGATTTTTCTACTCGAGGATGTTGTGAAATACATGGTACAAAAGCCAGCTGTGCAACCATAAAGTCAAAACACAACCATAAAAGATGGTATAATTTCACCCATTAACATTTACTACTCACTATTTACTGACCTACTGTGTACATGTACATGTACGACTCAATTGACTTCAGCACAGTGAGATTATGAACCAACACTGGCGGACTGGAAGGCCATTTGGAAAATGCCCAAGCACCATATCGACACAGTGTTACAGCCGAAGAGAGCAGGTTTTACAGTGGTGACAGACGACTGTCATGACAAGCTGTCATTTTAACATCTACTCAGCAGCAATAAGTCTGGTGGGACTGTTTGCCAATACAAACTTCCACCTAGTTGCATTTGCTCAGCAATGCAGCGCCACCACATTGCCAATCCCAAAAGGCAAAGCCTGGGGTTGTTACATAAACATAAATTATACTGTAATATTGTACAATGACTACCAGAGAGTGTATGAGCATCAGGCTTTTAGATGCTACACACCAGCTGGTAGGCAACAGTGCAGCGCTTGTCCTGTATTAACAGCCAGAGCACAAAGGACAATTTATGGGGTCAGCATGTGTAGGCTTAAACTCTAGTGTAGACAGTGTGGAGGGAAAAATGTTTATCCAACGTTTTACTAAAAGGATACAGATGCCAATATTCTGTATTGTTTTAATATCAACAAAGTCAACAATGAACTGATCCCTTACTGACAAGTATGTATGTGTATGTGTCCAGCCTGATGTAGCCCATTCCTCTGTGCCATACAGCGTCCAAAAACCAATAAAGCACACCAGCAGCGATAAATATGGGCACTGCAGTTTGTTATGAGTTAATCCCACATACATCTCCTGTCACCAAATGCGTATCATTCTACTTACTACCAAAAAGGTTGTAAGTAAAATTTTGGTTGTCAATTTTTGTCTTATGACATGAAAATTATGGATTGATCATTTAACATATGATTCTATTAGTATATATATATATTTCATATAATATTGAGTTTTTTATGGTTTCATTATAGAACAATGTTCCCTTTCTACTTGCATTAACAGTCCTACTCTGTCCCTTCTTGTCAGAAGATATAGGGGAAGATTCTTCCAGTAGAACTGAAGGTTAACTCACACACAGGGCAACATTTATATTTGGCATCTGTCAGATTTCAACACCATCATCTTGTGGCATCATCTTGACAGGATGACAGGATGTGCAGTGCACATGTTTCCCACAGTCGTGTAGACCTTTAAGCCAGGGGGCCAAAACATGGGCCACAATCAACCAATCTACAGAGTATATACATTCCTGCTCAATAAAACAAGGGGATCATTGCCACTAGGACATCTGTTTCAAATAACGAGATAGAAAAATAAGATAGGCAATAAAATGAATGGCCATGACATTCTTACAATGTGCGGTGGTTTACAACAGCGAACACACCTCAGAACTGAACATTTGTTTCAGTCCAACAGGCAATGCCATCTGGTAATTATCATTACCACAGGGCAGCATGCCCGTAAATAGAAATAGAAGAAAAATGCCTGAATTTAGATATCATGAGACATAATGGCACATGAAGTACACGAAGAAAATACACTGTGATGGGAGGATCATTTTGGATATATTGCAGTATGCCACTATAGGCCTTTTTCACAGCAGACATTTTGCTTTGTTGTAGTAGGAAAAACAGGGGCGCGTTAACATTAACGATCCCACTAAGCTATGACAGTGGGACAGTGATCCAGCCCGCACAATACCAGGACCCTGAAACTGAAGCAGCTTAATGGAATTCACCCATTACTAATTTTATTATTTACATGCGCTTTTCCTGCTGTGACAAGTCAAACTGTATTTAGTGTGAAGGCCCTGTAGCTGTGTTTCACTGAAATGAATGATAAACCGAAGCAAAAATTACTTACAACACTGTATCTGTGATATTCATTGTATTAAACAAGTTTTATGTAAGAACTGTCTTTGTTATTCTCGCGTATCAGCTTTCCCTTTAACTGCCTGATGTCCGCCTACTTCAGTTAGTCATACATTTACTAAAAATACCTCTCAAAAAGATTTTGAAGGCTTTATGTTTGTGTGTGTGTGTGTGTGTGGGGGGAGAGGGAGAGAGAGAGGGAGAGAGAGAGAGAGAGAGAGAGAGACAGAGAGAAATTGTTTTTAAGGTTTTTATAGTTTAAATAAAGTTAGAATGGAGAGGCAACAATATTTTGCTGCAATGTGATTGAACATCCCAACAAAGTAAACCCAGAGGTGTTAGAACATCTCTCAGTAGAAGTACACAGATACTTTATTTTAGTATAAGTAGAAAGACCACAATGTAAAATAAACTCCTATACAACTAAAGATTAGTCAGACAACTCACGCTGAAATGTTTCTAATAGCAGCAGGACATAGTTAAGAGTTTGTCGTCTACGCAGATTTAATTTCCACAGCAGTGACTGCAGCCATTAGCGATCCTCACACTTCGTGTCAGGACAGGTACGTCTGCAGCTAGTGTTCCCACAGTGTTTAGCTCTGCTCCACTGCCCATCAGGTACAGTAGGCCCCTGGTGAGACAGTGTATGAGTGCATATTAAAAGTGCGCGTTGGACGCGGGGGAGGGGTTACAGTGTTCCTTGCGGCTTATTGTGGTTCCATGCTGTTGCCTAACCTAACAAGGCAGTGAGAGTCGCAGTCTGTGAGACGACGCTAGTCTCAGGGGAAATTTGGAAGGATCACGAGTCAGAACAAACTCTGACAAACTGGAGGCAGGCGGGATCCGTTCTTAGGACCATTACAGGCAATGCATCACATCTAATTGCACACCAAGGACAGCTCGAGGTCATTTAAACAGATTCATTCATTGCCATGTGTGACTAAACCCATGTATAAGCTGCTCTCCTTAGAATTTGCATAAGGGAAACATGTCATCAGCTTAAGAAAGTTCTGCAATGGCATTTTTAAATCATTCAGAATTAACACTGCAGGAAGCAAACCGTACGGTCTCAGCTCTGGCTTTTTGATCTTTTGTGACTTCCCTTTTACTACTTAGGGAATGAAACTACAAATAGTGGAAACTGACTGCTTGGAGTCCTGCCCTTGGCTGACAAAGCTAGTTTCTAGTTCTAGTTCTGCTGCATGCGCTGAAGGTTTTTGGATGCCAAAAGTTAACTCTGCAAATAAATGACTGTGCTGCTGAACCATCCAAACCTCTCAGACCATCTGGGGAAAAAACACACGGAGAAGCAGCATTCGGCTTTTATGCACCACGTATGTGGAACAAACTCCCAGAAAACTTAAGCTTGGCACCAACTCTCTTTTTTTTTTTTAAATCAAGGCTTGGAACTTTTGTTTGCTGCATTTTATTAAATAAAATATGTGACTCTATTCGTGGCTTCTGCAGCACCATACTTTTAGTTTATCTTTATTCTGTTCTATTCAATATCAGCTATTTTTTGGGGATTGTTTTTAAGTGCCATTTGTGTTTTAATAAAGCCTTGTGTTTCTTTTATATATTGTTTCAATGTCTTTTTGTAACTTTTGTAAAGCACTTTGGAATTGCCTTGTTAAAAGGTACTATGTAAATAAATGCCTTTCCTTGACTAACCTAAAAGGACATAAAGTGCCCATTTTAATTAGTTAGTTAGAATTGTCTCTATTAAGCAGTGCATATAGAAATATAAACAAGGTTATAGAAATCTGTGTTGTGTCTTTCAAAACAGGAAAATGACCTTCAAACTAAAGCAGACACTGTTATAATTAACCAATAGGTTTGTGGTCTATTTAAGGGATTTTTACCCTTCATCTCTCCAGAAATGTGACAAGAGCATTGTGTAAATGTTCATTATCCACACTTTAGTTGTTCTCCTTCATGTCACTGAAAAAAAGAAAACAGGAAGTACATATAAATATATCTATTACTCACCTGATATGCACGTTAGCATCCCTGTCACCATTAGATTCTTTTCTACAGTCTACTAGTTTGTTGCAGAACATGACAAACATATTCATACAAAGGGATGTCAGAGCTTGAATTATCTTTAACAAAGGTTTATTAATCTATGGGATGATCCTGTCCAAATAAAGAAGAACTTTGGACTCTGTTAGCATCTGTTGTGAAAAAACCCACTAACTGCCCTCTCTGTAAGTAATGAATTTGTCTCTGCAAGAAAATTGAAATAGGCCTTCTTATTTAGAATTCTTCTGATATTTGTCCTCGAAGCATAACAATGATGGGCAGATGTATTTCCTCAGAGGTACTCTGTGTGTGTGTGTGTATGTATATATATTCTCCTTGCACACTGATTTACATGCTTTGCCATCATTGGTTGCCTGGATGGTACACTTCAACAGGCTGCCTTCTGCTGATTGGCTGCAACTGCAGGAGGGCATGGCAGCTCTCTCACCATAACAGGCATAAAAAGCAGTGTGTGGGATCAGACACAGCATTGACAGAGAGCCACGGCCATCCAAACAAAGCTGGGAGGTGAAAGTAAAGCAAGGAAAGAATCTAAAAAAGAAGGGGAGATTTTCAAGGAAAACTATTTAGAAACGTCACTGACAGCTGTTGAAATTTGCAGTGTCCGCTTTTAAAGCAGCTGTTGTAACCACTGAGAGGAAGCGAGTAAACAGAGGCAGTTTTTGGGAGATTTTCTTGACTCATTTTGGCCAGCATGTCTCTGGAGGTGAAGGAGAAGACCCAGGTGCGTGTAGTGTTTCTGGGGGCAGCAGGAGTGGGCAAGACAGCCCTGATCCAACGCTTCCTCCAAGACACATTTGAGCCCAAACACCGGCGCACGGTGGAGGAGCTGCACAGCAAGGAGTATGACATTGGTGGGGTCAAGATCACAGTAGAGATCCTGGACACGAGCGGCAGCTACTCGTTCCCGGCCATGCGCAAGCTCTCCATTCAAAACAGCGACGCCTTTGCGCTGGTGTATGCTGTGGACGACCCAGAGTCACTGGAGGCTGTCAAGAGCCTCCGAGATGAGATTCTGGAGATCAAGGAGGACAAGTACACACCAATCGTGGTGGTGGGGAACAAGGTGGACCGGGAGGATGAGCGTCGGGTATCCAATGAGGACGTGCTGTCAACTGTAGAGATGGACTGGAACAACAGTTACCTGGAAGCTTCGGCGAAGGAGAACGCCAACGTGGTGGAGGTGTTCAAGGAGCTCCTGCAGCAGGCGAACCTTCCCAGCCGGCTCAGCCCCGCGCTACGCAGACGCAGGGAGACCTTTCCGAAAGACACCAACTTTCGCCCCCCCATGAACAAGACAAACAGCTGCATTCTGTCATAATGGGAGACAGAAGAGGAGAAGTGTTCAACGAAGAGACGTGAGATGAGAAGACGGAGAATATGCTGTGCAACTCAGCGCTGCTGGACAGAGAACGGGTAAAGAGAAAAGCCTAGACTTCAGTCGGTGGGGGTGTGAAGTGAAGAGCTGCTTGACTAAGTGGTTCTGGACCAACAAAGACACTTCAGGGTTCACAACTGAAAGGAAAGAAACTGAAGAGATAAATGAACTTGAACAGACTCAGTTGTTTATTTGACGTAATGTTGTTGCTGCTTATTTGGTGACATGCTGCTGGTGTTTAGATCAATGTATAGCTTTGGGATTTTAAATTAAAACGTTGTTACACTTGCATCAAGATATCTGGACTGTTGCTCACAGTGTGTTTACTGAGAGAAAGTGCGTATATATCTTGTGTTATGTGCAAATGTTGTTTCTCATGTACATTATCTCAGTTGAATAATTCACCTCTAGCACATAACGTTTACAATTTTTTTGTATTTATTTTATTTTGTAATTTGTTATTAAGCATGACGTTACTCTTATGTTTTAAATGCAAATGTTAACTCTAAATGCACTTTTAATTTTTAAATAACCATTAAGTTACATTTTTAGGTTGTTTTATAACGTGATCTCACAAATTATTTTTGATGTTTAACAAATGTAAGTGAAATGTGGATTTGAATGTGGAATAAAAGATGGAAGCACAAAATAAGGTGAAATCTGTTGACGTTAATGTAGCTAGATGTATACATTATGTATGAATTGCTGAAAAGGTCACTGAAGTAAATAATGATGTAAAGGAGGTAAATTCTTAAAAGTAAATAATAAATTGACCATTCATTTCATGAACATTTGAATAATTCTATTAAGGAAATCCTGTAGGTGCAGCATTGAATGACAATACATTGAAATAAATAAACACAACATAGATAAAATATATTAAGATCATGGAAGATGTTGCATAAATACCTTATTAGAGCTACAATATATATTACTGGATTGTAGGACGGCTGTCATTTTGATAAAATGTACATATGTTTGAAGCTGGAATAGTTATTGTCAGCAGCCCTGAAATCTGTCACTTTCAGTTTAATACTTGTTAGAGCAAACAGACCTTTAAACAGACATTCTGATGTCCTTCCAGGTAGAAACAGGAAGATAAAACTGTGATTGCAAAATATAGAACAGCAAATGTGCGATACAGAACCATGAATACTGATCATTTCTGGTCGTGTCCGAGCATGTTCACTTCCTGCTTTTACAACTACTGCTCCATTTCATACATGGAGTCTTAAAATGTGACAAAATAAGCCAAAAAGTGTTTGGTGTTATAGTTTCTGTAGGTATCCTGAAGTATTTTAAGATCTCTGTTGCCATCTGCTGATGAAAAACACACATTACATTCACTGAAACTAGTGACAGCTCAGTGTATGTTGTGCAACTTTGGTGTCTATTGTCACAGATCCAATGTGGCTTCAATCTAAAACCTTGATATTACATTTAAAAGTGAGGTCCGGTGGTTTGGTTTCATATTGAAAATGAGCACATCTCAGGTTTTAAATGCTTTGTTTTGTAACTTTTATTTTCAAGCATCCAGCATGTAATCAAAATGATGAAGTCGATAGTCTATCGGAGCTGGATTTTCTGAATCTTAAAACAAACTTAAGCTTACAGTAAACGACTGAAGCAGCCAGCATAATATCATAAAAAACGTTCTCAAAAATGATTCCAACTTAAGATAAAAGCCAGTGCAATGTCCCAATTAAGTTTAAGCTCTGCTTGGTGGCTCCAGGCATGAGAGGACAGCAGTCAAAGTTCAGCTAAACAATCTGAAGTGCCATTGAGCATCACTACATTTGAATACTAAACTTCTGTTTAACCAGTTGACAGAATGGATCATTGTGCAGTTCCTGAAATAGCTGTGCATGGTTCCCCTAAATGCAACCTGCGCAGCGGACAGTTGGAGAGCTCAGGTCCAAGCACCCCCACCCCACACACACACACACCTCCACTCCATCAGATTAGACAGAGTTTCCTGTTTTAATATGAGGAAGTGGCCGGGTAAACGTTTGCGGGCAGTTCCTCTTTCAGTCCACATTTAAACATTCTTCCGCACTCAGCTCTCGTTCATTTGCGAAGGAAGGGAGGCCTAGCAGCTTCACAGTCACGCAGGTGTGTGGATTTATCATCTCGTAACACAGATTTCTACTTGGATATTTGAGGATTTCTGGACAGTCATTTTACCTACACATTCTTTACTTAAGTATTACTTTAATTAGCATTAACGGTCAGATTTTAACGGCAGTGAGGGAGGCCATTCCTACGGTTATGACTCATTTCTCAGATGTCTTCGCCCCTGGACTTGGTCAAAGCTCCTCAGCAGATTAAAGAGACTCTGAGGCGTTTAGAACAAGTTCAGGGTCCTGGACAGAGCACAGCAAGAATATTTTAAAATGTAAGCAGTGCTTGCATATAAACTAAGTGATATTTTGTTCTATTCACATCACTATAATGAAGGTTTTATGGCTTCCCCCCCCTTCCTCTGTAAAAGAGTATGAATAATTGTAAAATGTGTCACCCGCATAGGTTTACTCTGACTGAGCCTTTGGACATGTGTTATGTCCAAAATATCCAAATATCGATTAAGTTGTAAATGTATTGAATCCAATATATATTTATTATATTATTTGCTCATGATTATGTTCATAAGCAATTAATGAACTACAATCTCTAGTTCATAAATCAGTAGTGTGCCAAGTTACGAGTATATATATATACTCTTTATATATATGTATATTGTTTTTCTTTCTTTTTTTTTTAAATATATATATATATATAATGAATGTATTCTGTATTCACACAGTGGTAAAGAGCCTACATACTTACATAATTAATCTTAAATTATTACATCTCCCTTTCTGTGCACATGCAGCAGGATTTATAAAAAAATATCAAGGCACAATGCAACAATCAAATGAAACCCAGAGGTCTGCCTACATTACACCAAATTGTTTTTCTACACCATACTGTATTCCTAATAAGTGCTGTACTGTTTAATATAATGCTACTATAAAATAACAAAAACACCTCATGCGTTGTAGAATCTCTTTGGCACAACTTTATGATGGGCACTTTAATCTAACTAAGCTGAACACTACACTTTGACATTTCATGCTTTTCCATGCTTCATAAAGCAAGCAGCCTGAGCTATGAGTGAAACTGCAACTGAAACTTAAGGTTCAGGTGCGAAGCCACTGTACTTTACATTTGTTACAGTTACAGAAATGTCTTCACACTTAAAATGCAAACTGTTTGTCCTAATACCAGCTGTGATACTGTACTGTACAGTCACCCAGTTATTCAAGTATATCCAAGCATTTGTCAATTTAAAATCTACATTGTTCAAAAGAAAAAAAATCACAAAACTTTACTCACCCAAGAAGAAATTTTTTATTTGCCAAATTCTGCAGCATACCGAGAGGCTGCACATGATACATTATGTTGTGCTATTCATGCCATGTTTTGTAGGAAGCATATTAGTGAAGTGAAACAGTTTGTGTTGTTTGTAAAGTCCCACTATGCATCATATCAGAAGAATAAAACCCAGTTTAAGTTGCTTCATATGTAACATACAGTAAATAAAGCCAATTTCTTTCAACATGTTGATCAGAAACACAAACAGCAACAGCAGGTCAACACAGAGACTGGAGTAAACATGATTCTCTGTCATCGGTGTGTGTGCGCTTGGTAATGTTGACTTTGTGTGCGCGCAGGAATGTAAATGTATGCATGTGCTGCCTCAGTCATCCAAAGCGATGTTGCGGAACAGATAGGCCATGGACTCTCCGTTGTGGATGCGCCGGATGGCCTCAGCCAGGATCATACTGACATCCACAGTTTTGATTTTTGGACACTGCAGCTTCTGCATCTCATGGGGTACAGTGTTGGTCACTACCACCTGGAGGCGCAATACAACAGCCTTAGTGCATTTTTCTTTTCATACTCCATGACTATAGCGACTTTACTGCCTGGAGTCTAGGCTTTCAGGTAGCACTATTACATTATTCTTAAGCTAAAATTGGCAAATTATAAGACCAACTATGGGGGTTCTTCTGAACTTGACTTACTACGACTTCATAAATCTGTAACTCTAAACATGAACATTTTAATTGGTGGAGCCGGATGAGATTGTATGTACCCTGGGAATCATCGATGCATGACAAATGCCAAATGGAAATGATACTGTCACATATCTCTGCATATAAACAAACCCCCAACTAAGTTAGTGTAATTATTTTTTAATGCCAGATGCTCACCTTGATGACACAGGATTCCCCAATAACTAAAGTAATTCCAATCAATACAGCTGCATAGAGGCTGAATTCATGGGAAAAAACTTTCATAATGGCCAAAACACTGACTGAAGTCAAGGCATAGGTCAACAGGATATCACACTGTTTAAGTCTGTCTGTCAGCAGAAATAAATGTGTAATTTGTGTTATGACTTTTGTCTTACATACTTTGTCTAGCTTCACAACTCCCTGAGACATTAGTCAATGCACCATAAAGGACGTGCATAAAGAGTCTCACAAATTGAGCATAAATAAATATACAGGGACACATCACAAAACGGACCCCTTTCTCATTACAAGCCAACAAGTAAAAGGTGATTAGGAGAAAGGTAAAGAGCTGATCTGATCTACAGTAAGCATACGTACAGGGTGGGAATGGTTTACATTGAAGCTTCTGCTGATATTTTTTTACTAATCTAAACCATTAGATTAGTTTACGGAGTAGTTATTGGTCAACGTTTTCCTAATTTTGTCATATTAAATGTTTGAATGTTAACTTAAATTTTACCTCATCAATAGCAGACTCCTCAATTAGTCTTGGTGCATCTGCAGACAGCAAGCCGTGTGTAGCCATGATGTAGATCTTGTAGGCTCCTCTCTCCTTCAGGATTTCCGCTGCTGCAACAAAGTCCTCCACATCATCTATGATGTCATCCTGAGAAAGTGACCACACAGTTAGGAACAGGAAAAAAGAAAAACTACATATATATTTGGATTGCTGGAAAACTGACTGCCAACATTCAAGTTTCAATTTATTGCGTGAAAACAATACTGAGTATAAGACAATTCTGAGGTGGCTTGTTTTTAATATCTGTGACTTGGAAGTGGCATGACTTGAATCCTGAATGTGATTATGTACAAAAACCACCAGACATACTTGCCCTTGTTGTGATATTTTGTGGTAATTTCCCCCTTACAAGAAACACCAGCAATCAACTCAATGAATCCCACAAACTCTGTAGAACTACTAACAGAGGCCACATGCTAAATAATCTACGGTACATTTGCATATAAGCAACCCCCCAACTAAGTCGACTTAATGAATAATATGTGAAAACCTCCCTCTTACAGTATGTCATAAGATTATGAGATCCTACGTTTCTATATAAGGAATTAAATGCCAAATTGTTGCAGTAAAATCAAGTAAAAAAGATCGGGGTCTTACAACAATGATGGCGATTCGGCCTCCTACATCACCAACAACAGTGATCGGTGGCTTCTCCTTCGCCACCATCACTGGAAGACACAAATGAAGGAACGTTACTTTCCAGAAAAGAATTGAGCCGTGTCCTGTAACCCCAATCACGAACAGATTCTTGAGGTGAGTAAAGCTACTGGGGATTAGGTGAGAATGGATTTGGTTAAAGACCTGCAAACATCATGCAAGAGAGCTATGCCTCTACAAGTGTCCAGTTACCACAATACCAATACGATGACTGCAATCCATTTATGACCACAGGACAAATTTGTGCTGCTAAATCCAAACCAAGACTTGCATGTGACTGCTCTTAATGTCGTGGTAGATGGACGAGGTGTAGAATCGAGCCTCTCTTAGGAAAAACAGACCAGGATCGATCATTATTTGTAATCTGATCAAACACTATTTTTAACAGATTACAATATTGATTTTATGAAAAGAACAACTCATCGTACGGCTTCTCCAAAATTGATGTCTCTCATCCCTGACAGGGATATTAGATTACTTAAAAAGTACTTGAATGGATTTCAAGTAATATTCGATTCAGGTCTAGAGCCCACCACTTCTGTCTTGAGAGATCCTCCCCACATTGAGGCCCTCCATGCCAAAAACCTCCTACCAAACAGCAGCAAGGCCCATTCAGATGTCAGTCCTCACATCCATCACAAGACCATCCAGCAAGGCCATCTGAAACTACTATCTTAAAAAAAATGATTACGTGTTCTGAAACAAAAGGAAAATCAAGCAGTTTCTGAGCCTACAACTCAAAACGTTTCAAGCAAAAAGATGCAAATGGAAATCATATGAGCAGGATTTCCAAAAAATACCATGAATGTCATACAAGAATGGTATAATTTGTCATGATTATGTTCATAAGCAATTAATGAACTACAATCTCTAGTTCATAAATCAGTAGTGTGCCAAATTACAAGTAATTTCATAACCTAAATCTAGTAGGAGGGTTCATTTGCATCAGTCAATATAAATTATCATATTCAACTGCATAGTATTTCATGTCTCTACTAGGTCTTTAGGCTTTATTTTAATATTTCCTCACTAAACTGAATTTGTCACATTTGACCCAGATGTGAAACGTATGTCAGTATTTAAAACAATTATATTGTTTTAAAAATCGGAACATAACATTTGTATTTCGATTGTTGAACCGATCTGTTGTTGAAAAGTGCTGGCTAGGAGAACACAGCAGGAAAAAGTAATGCATGTCCTGAACTCCTTTATAACCTCAGTGGGCTGTGAAATACATTAAATCAATAAGGATGCCATCAATATTCAAGTCAGCTTTGATTTAGCTCCGGGAAGAGGCCGAAAATAAAAATGGGCTGACAGTTACGCTGCAGTGGGGTGAGACATGCAGAGCTCTCAGCAGTATTTACATTATATGTGGTGGGGGGCAACAACTCTCCTTCTGCTGCACTAGCTGGTTTCATAAACAGAAATGTAAAATGTAATGATGAGGCGAAATGATATAAGTCAGTGAAAAATAATGACATTGTCACACACGTGTCTGTGGGAGTTTATGTTCCTGTTAGCAAGGTTTCCCCCCCCCCTAGGACGGCACAGAGATATAATTAATACCTATTATAGGATCATTGTCACTTCAAGTCCAGATGTGAAATGAAGTGGAAGTTCTCAGTGACTCATTATGTCACTACATGCCATCAAGCATAAACAAACAACAGGAAGCACAAATGGGTTCAAGCATTATGATCATACTTGGGAGCTCTATCCCAGGGAATGGGACATGGTGTCTGCTGCCTGCGTTGGCAAAAGACAGGATGGTACAGAAAATATGAATGCACAATTAGACATACAACAAACAGACAAAACATTACAGCACACTCCAAAACAAACATGTCCACCGTGTTTCTGAGAAGGAACTTCTAAATCAAATTAGCTGTGTTCAGTTGTAAGAAGCCTTTCTGTACCATGAATTGACCTTTCGCATAATCAATGCATGTGTTAAGGCAGAGAGCGAGAGAGCGAGAGAGAGATGGGAGGATGAGTGTGATTCAGCTCCTGGTGGAGAGGAGAAAGACAGCTGTCATAAAACACGTTTCCAAATCGAGGGGGAGACGGAGGAGGATGGTAAATTCTGCTGAAAAGTGAGCAGATGGGACAAGATGAGACGAGGAGGGAAATAAATCTGGCTGAGGAAGAAAAAGAAGGCAATGTCAGTCACTGCCTGCAGTATTTCACAGCTGCCTACAACAACGCTTCGGGCACGGCTGACCTGAAACATGCGGAGAAAACTCTGTGTGTGTGTGTGTGTGTGTTACTGCAAGGTCAACATGGTCATTACTCTCGGCTTACGCTTGCCATTTTAGGCAGCTTTAAGAGAAGACTGGAACTGTGAGCGAAGGTCAGCCCTGCTGCTAGTCCTTACTCAGAGGTATTTGGATCTTATAAAGAACAAGACTAAATATTTTTAACAATCCCAAGCCGTTTGTGAGTCCTTATGTTTAACAAATTAGGGAACTAAACTTTTGTTTATGATTTCAGCTGATGGCAATTTACCTAACATTCATTCTTCCCACAGTCTGATGACCACACAGCTCGAAACTCAAGCACTCCAACGTCCTTGTTGGAAATGTAGCTCCCCACGTCTCTCCAAACAAAAGGGCTGATCTGGCTAGCAGAAACTGTTCCTCAAAGGAACGCTTCCTGTCTGCAACTGGAAACAGTCCATCCTTTAAAATCCATTAAAAATGTATAAAATCCCTGCAGATAATACTGTTCCATTGCAGTCTACCGCTGTCTTTGTGCCTGGCTTAACACTCTTATGCACAATGACATTTTAAACAATCCTCTTTTTACTCTTTTTGTATTCATCAGTTAACAGTCAGCATGATACAGTTAAAGCTGTAGATCCTGCGCACTTGACCTCTGTTATAAATAAAATAAACATTTTCAAGGATGCAAGTTATCATAAACTTTGTTAACAACCAATAATGGAACACACAATCAATCATAAAACTGACTTGATTTCAGTAACAAACACCTGTAAATGACGGTCAGAGGATACAGAAACAGAGAAAAACACAAAGAGAAACTTGTGAACAGGCATGCAGCTGCGTTGTGCGTCTTACATGGCAGCTCCAGGCCGGTGTGTCCTGTGGTGGTGCGGGACAAGGGAGGAGAGTGTCGACCATCAGCCATGTCGGACTCTGAATGATGGGCCTCCCCGTGCATCACCGCCAGCCCGAGCCGCAGCCTCTCAGCGTAAGACTGAGCTCTGAGACAAAGGGACACGCAGACAGGCAAGAGTCAAAGAGGCTGACAAACACAACACACACAAAACTAATTCGTAGACAACAAAAAAAGAACAGAAAGGAGTTTACACAGAAGCTTGAACATACCTACAAAGACAAAGCTGTAACATGAAAAGACAAAAGCACAATAAGAATGCAGCACTAAAGAAAGAAACTGACCGCCATGAGAGGATTGGAAGCACATGTGCACAGAGAATGCAACTAGAAGGTTTAGGAGAGAACAAGCTCTGAGTGTCCCAGGCTTTCTTGTTACCTCTTGGCAGCTGAAGGGGTCTTTGCAACAATCACGGCATTCCTGTAGTCTGGGATCTGAGGAAAGAGAAATATTATTTTCACTGCTAAAACAACAAAACTGACCTCTGCTCTTCTATAAGAATACATATTATGTATTTAACAAATGGTCCAGAACTCATTCTTTGATTTCCAATAGAAGAGCATTGTTGTTGTGATGCAGTGCCTTGCCTCCTCTTGGATGTACTGGATGAGGAATGGAGAAGCTCTCAGGTTGTCAACAGGGAAGTTGAAGAAGCCCTGGATTTCTTTCTGGTGGAGGTCCATGGTGATGATGTGAGTTAGCCCTGCAACACAAGAGTTGGTATGGCCTCAGAACATGTTTCTGCAGTGTCTGAGGCAGAAACATATCTACTGGCATGGAAATGTGTCCACATAGATAGATAAACTGTAAAAACAGACTCAAAAGGTGAGAACACAGAATTCTGAAGTATGCACATTTAATGCATCCCCTGGCCTGTGCCTAACACATAAATGATTCAACGGGACTTTGTGTAAAAACAACACATGGTGTTATTTGTACACAGCTCTAAGTGGCTGTTAGTAACACTGCTTTGTGCAGTTAGAGCTTGGGACAAACCTGAAGACTAGCTGAAACCTACAAAGACTGGCCAAACCACACAAAGAATGTTTCCACCAAGTCATTTTTTTTGTCTTTGACAGTCAGGAAGGAGCATGAAACTTATGACTGAGTAAACAGACTACATAACACACTGAACAACTGGTCAGTAAGGACTGTAGTTCTGGCGGGCCTGCAAAATCCTGTGAGAGCGCCAAATGTTGCGACTGACAGCTTGCACTTTTACATGCAGTGCAATTTGTTTTAAAAAAGGTAAAAAAGGTGGGAAAAAGCACAGAGGGGTGAGATCTTTAAATGGAGACGCGACACACATTGTATAGCCCAACTTATTCATAATTGGCTCAGCTGTAATGTGCGTCCCCAACTTAACAGGACAGGACGCTTGTTATATTAATTCGTTTTCCTGAATTTAATCTTTCATTCAGTGGGTATAAAAATAAACATCAATAATGACAGACAATCACGACACAGTCCATACCAGCTTTAGCCAACATGGATGCCAGCAGCTTGCAGACAATGGACCCTCTCTTCCTCATCTTGCACTGCTTGCTGTAAGGAAAGTAGGGAATGACCCCGATGATGTTTTTGGCACAGGACGTCTTCAGGGCATAAGCCATAACCAGCAGCTCCATGATGGCCGTGTTGACATCTCTGAGAAACAACACATTCAATTCGAGAGACTATATTAGATATCACAACCCGCTAAAGCACGGTGCTTGTGAGCAATTGGACTGAGCCTGTGCAGACAATTCAAACAGGCACAACAGGAGATGCTAATGGGGACTGATGATGAGTCAGCAGCTTAGTGTTTGTTTAAAAGATCACCAATCTCACAAACCACTTGTAACGTGATGAGAAGCCTGATGAACATTTTTTTTTACATCTTTCATTGATAAAGAATGAACCTCCATTGAACTGTGGGACAGAAACGGTTTCCGCTCCACACTGGAGAACACAAAACAATGCGTGGCAAAGACTAATGTGTTTTTATCATTGCACTCCGCCTGAACCGGCTTTTCCCATCAAGCCAAGTCAAAAAGAACCTAGAAAGTCACTGGCTGTCATAACATATAGGGTTTGTGCAAATCTTTACCAATTTTCTAAACTATTTTACCCCATTTCCACAACTATATTTAAGTAGTTTAAAATAGGTAGGCCTATATAGCAATCACTAGGGTCTGCCTCTCTCTAGCCAAGTATTATATTTGTCATTCAAAATCCAAACATTATTAAAACACGCACTTGTTAAAGTCATACTAGTGACGTTAAAACGCTTAGACATGTTTTGGGATTTTTATGAAAGTATTTTAGGCAGTAGCCAAAACAATGTATATTCAAAACTATTCCAAAACATTCTGTTGATTTCAAACCATATCTAGGCCTGGAAAACCTGTTTTTGTAATTAATTAACTTTTCCAGGACTTTCATGACCATGGGAACCATGTATACAACAAAACACACAGCTAACTAAACATGACATGATCAATATGAAGTGTTATTCAGGAAAAACTCTTGCAATAGAGAAAATATTTGCTCAAAGGGCATTTTTAAAATCATTATCCCCACTGGCTAGAAATCAAAAAGATTGTGATACACTTCTGTGACAGTTGTTTCGATGATTAGGACAGTTTCACTACTTCAGAAAAGGTGAAGAGCTGTTGGTGTAACAGGATACTGTATGTAGCCATTTCGGCTTTGACAGCTTGTTGAAACCAGAGATCCCACACATGCAGGTCAGAGGCCTGCTGGATGTGCACACACTCAATACAGGAAGCTCCAAAATGTGATCTACCCCTCCTGTGACCTCTGGTTAGCTTTCAGAGCATGCCTCTTCGTCGTCGCGGATAACTGATTAACAAGGACAAACAGGAGACTCCGCTGGTTACAGTGAGATGGCCACAGTTAGTGTTGCCTTCCCTGTTAACTTCAACTTACTTTGGACTCTTTTCAGTCAAGTGCATATGTAAATACAGTGTGGTAATTTGAAAAGAAAAAACTGCAATAAATGCATTTTTAGGCCACTTACATACTCAGGCCTGTCATTTTATCACCTGAGGCTGAAAAGCTCAGTAGAGTTGAAGAGTTTCATCACATAACACACAGCGATATGATCCTTTGTTAATATAAAACATTCAGGCATCAAGAGCACCCTTCTGCCTCACCTGGGAATGGTCTGAATGATAAAGATGTCTTGTCCACGGACAGACTCCTTCACATCCACTCTAGTCTCTGGTTAAAAAACAAACAAACAATCATTGTGGTTCAAGTGCAAAGTCAACACTACTGTAAGCCACTGCTCATTCATCTCAGACATTCATTAAAACGAGTGACTTGACGATATTCATCAGCCTTACCTGTATTTGACTCTTGACAAACCACTGACTTGCCCAACTCCACACCCAAGCGTCTGGGGAAAAACAAACAGGCCACAGTTTTAAAACACAAGCACACACCTTTATGTGTTCCGTTAATTAAAGTGTCTAAACGTTCTGGTGTGTAACCACTGGGCTGTTGATTAGTCGATAAACATAAAAATAATCTGCAACTCATCCGGTAATTGATTAATTATAATTTTTCAAACAATAGAACCAAACCAAAAGAAGCTGCTGCTTTTCTGTTTTATAGAATATTAACTTGAAACAAAACAAGACATTGTGATGGGCATTTATTTCACTTTCTTGAACATTTACATAAACAATAAATAGATAAATGGAAAAAAATTTCAGCAGACTAACCAATAATGAAAATAACTTATATAACATTGCAAACTACTATATAAAAACTTTACATTCCACAAGTTCTGAAATGCATCCCCACAACTATAAAAAGCAGTGAACTTAAGTGACTTTGCACGGGTAATTTATTCGTAGAAGTGATTTGGTGTAAAAATGTCGTAGCCGTAAAAGGTAGCGTACAAATTTAAGGTTTGGTTAAGTAGTGTAATTGTCTTGACTATAAATCTGTTGCGAAAGAAAAACCTGAAAAACATCCACATAAAAAAAACACTTGTCGCCAACATGAACTAAGTTGATATTGACATTTAGTGCAACAGTCCTGTTGCATCAAGCCAAGTTCTGAACAAGCCCAGGCATTGTGAATAAAGCTGGGCCATGGGCAGAAATGATGCTGTTCGTTATAAAACCGAAATGTCACATCACAGCGGGAATAATAAAGAATGAACTTGGCTCTTTAAAGCACAGCACAGATGAGTGAGGGCTCGACTTGGTGACAGTGGGAGGCTCTTCCTGAACAGATAGCGGGGATCCCGCTAGGCAAGACAGACCTGTTGACAACCTCCAACCTTGTTCAAATATTTGATACAATGCCATCATCTATTACGACTGTGCTACCTTTAAGTAGACAAATACAAAGGACGATCTAAGAATATGGAACATGTGCCTTAAGTATTATTTCTGTTCTTTTTGTCCAACCAGAAAAAGCTCAGAGAACAATGCAAAGGAGACCCAGCCTTATAAACTGCCATTAGTCACATTCAGTGAAGAATTACATGGTTATATAAAAAAATAAGGATGACTTCAGTTCCAGGGGTATTTACACACAGCCCAGTCACCACGTGCACCCCTCCCCAGTGAATTTTCCGTACAGTATTCATTAACATTTTGTGTGCGCGCGCTCATGTTATTTAACCTTTGCCCCACAAGAAATCTCTACTTGGCTCCACAAGGGAAACATAATCTCCCTAAAAATGTCCTGCAATGTTGCCAAACAGAGAATGCTATGCTGTTTTTTTTCCCCCATTGTGGGAGCAATGCAACTTCTGCTGGGCTGTTAGCCAAGTCTGCAGGGCTGGGAGAAAAAATAACATGGCTGCTTCTCGACTTCAGAGGGCCAACAGTAAGAGAAAAGGACATAAGGACAACAATACACATGCTTCTCATTTTATTGTATTCATATTCACTTTGGTTATATTCAGATTCCTCTTACCGAGTTTCACTTGTTTTTGTACTGAAACACAACCCATTTAAATGCCTCATAAATCATGGCCTGTTAAATAATGCTTGGCTGCTAACTACTGTACTACTGTACAGTATCTGTGCCCTGCTCACTTCCTTGACTGGACAGTGTCAGCACAGTTCACTCCTTTCATCTCAATGACAGGTCCTTAGAATCTCCCACACTAAGACAAAAATCCAGACGGTTCTGTCAATTCTTCCAAGGCTGACAGATTTACAGATTTATATTTTTGACACAATTTGGTGCCATGATGTAAACTTAGGTGAACATTTACACTGTACTACCTGACTTTTATGAATTATTCTGCTATTTGGGGATTACTTTTGCTACTAGGCTACTTATACAGATGTTGTGGAATATGATATATCACCCCGTCGTTTTACAGACAATATTTGGCGTTAGTGTCATGAGTTACATCAGGATTACCACACTATATAAAGCAGTGTGTGTGTGTGTGTGTAGGCTAACTGAACTGCATTATGTTCAAAACAATGCACACCCCCACGCCTCAGGCCACCTGCAGCTATGACTGCCAGATGTCAGAAACATGGCAGGTAACAAAGACAGGCCACTTCTCAAAATGACAGACATGAAGAGACATTATTCGTGATGCTATTGTGGAGTTAAACCTAACTTACTCTGTGATCTTCTTGGCCAGTTGGGTGCAGGCAGTGGTGGAGTTGGCAGAAAAAACACGGTAGCCGCTTCTTGAAACATTCATTTTCTTGTAACCATACGACAGCGTTGGAGAGTAAGAGACCAGAGACCCGTGACCCCCAAAACGCCTATTAGGCATGTTGCTTTGGAGTCAACGTGGTGTTTGGTCAAGTTTTCCCCCAAAATCGTCCGTTAATAACTGAGAAGCAGTATCCACACTAAAATCTAAGCTCTGGTCGGTTTAGACTACCACCACGCAGACGCATCTTTCAGTAAAAAAATAAATAAATCTAAACCCACTGAACCTGTTTGATGCAACACTGTAAATGAACTAAAATACCACAGAGCACATGCTCCACATGTAACGTGGGGGAACCACTCGCGCTTGTGATATCGAGTCCACAACAGCCTTCCCCCACCGACCAGCACCACAAAAACCCCCGGTCTACCAAAACATCGCCAGCAGAACAAAAGCTGAGCTCTGTGTTTCCATGCGGGTCACTGGATATTTTATCGTATCTACAGCCCTCACACACAACGGCTGAAATGTAACAAACGCTACTTGGGCGCTGCAACAATGTAATCAATTCAAAAGTCCGCTGCTAGCATCCAAATGTGGCTACTGCAAACTTTATTGCAATGAGCTCGCACTCACAACAGGGAGAGACGGCACGAGCCCACGTTGATTGGGTTGAAGAAAAGATTGAATGACGTTAAAGAGAACCAATCAGTGACTGGATCGGAACAACAGGGTGGCGGGTGAATTTTTATTTTGTCCAATCAGTGCGTAGTATTTGTGTGACCTAAATTTAAAGTGCAACGACCACAATTTGCGATGGTATGTTTTTTTAACCCTTGTGCTACCTTGCCGGGTCATATTGACCCAGTGGCCCATTGTCTTGACCCAGTGTCTTCTCCACAGGGTAGCACAAGGGTTAAATAAGAACCATAATAAGAAAGGCAATGATTGGGTTTGTGGACTGCCACAGTGTTTACAGTGGAGTTCTCAGACTTTTTAATAAGTAAAAGTAGTGCATCAAAATACTGCCCTGCTCAAATCAGCGCTTTAGGAGATTAATATGGACTTTGGCATGAGCCTAAAATCTGATTTCTTTTTTTTTTTTATTACTGTTTATAAGATAGTAACCATGCCATTTCTGAACCACTTAGTGCTGGATGCCAACCAGAGTCAGTAACACTTTATAGTAAACTGAATGTAGATGGTGATGATCATGATGAATCCCCACAAACTCGGTTTACAATGTTTTTTTATTTGCAGAATAGAAATGATCAGCTTTTTAGGAATATTTGTCTTCAGTGCTTTTATTTTATACAACATAAGCTATGTTGTGGGGATTTAAAGAAAAATAAAAAAAATTATGAACAATATACAGAATGTCACAGTAGCATCTGTCATGTAATAAAATTCAGATCATTTAATACATTTTGAGCAGAAAAAAACAACTTGTACATCCCTGGAACATGTAAATAATAGTGCTCTTTTCACGAATTCCATGTAAAGTAATATTATATATTATATAATATTATGATAACTCTAACCAATGATAGTTAACTTTATCTGAGAGTAACAGTTTTCAACTGAGGATGTTGACATAAATGTGACTAATAACTATCTTATAGCAAAAGGAATATAGCACACCTCAGATGTGACATTATAATTTTATGTAATATCAGTTTAAAAATATGTAAATTGTTTCTGTATAATGTATATAATAGAGACACACACTTATGGCTTGTATTGTTTGCAGTACAAAAGTGCTTACCAATCAATGTGCAATGGATTCACCGTCAGTAAAATATAATTGTACTTCTATTTTAATCAAATTGTCTTCAAAATGAAAAAGAAGTGGCTGAATAAAGCATGTGTAAAGTCATTAATATGTTAATGCTACAGGATTTCCAAAAGGGATTGAGCTGCACCATAGGTTTTCTCATAACTGCTTCAAAACACAGCTTTTCTTAGTTGTTCCTTGATTTCTTTCATCACCACACCCTTTTCTGCACTGCATTTCTTAGGTGACACTCCAGTAATTGCAGCGCTTTTATATCCTCATGCAGACTGGGCAATAAGGAATAACACAGGGAGTGTCTATTGAGATCTATGTGGATCAGCTGGTTTAGCAAATTTAGGCACCTTTTAACCACTGTCAACAGTTTTATGTCTTTTCTGGTACTTGCTCTCCCAGACTATAAAAATCCACAAAGGCAACTGCAAATCCTGCATTACTGCTGTCCATTTTAAATCTCAGTTCACTGTTCATCTCTTCAGTCAGATTTTGTTTGTTTTATCAAGTCAATGACCTGCATGTAACAGCAAACAACCACTGATCTTTTCACATCCTCACTTTAGAGGAGTCAGTTGGCCTATGTTTATTTTCCTGTATTTCATGCTTTGACTTCTTTTCAAGATGGCCTTAAAATGCAGGTGAGACAGTTTTTCTCTGTCAGCTCTTCAGCACCTTTTCTTTTAGCAGGTCCAATATGACCTGCCTCTCTTGGCTCTCCAGCTCAAATCTCTTTTCCCTCTCTTTTCTCTCAGCTCCCAGACGTTCCCTCTCCAGAGCGATCTTACCTGAGAGTAAAAAAACAGGGAAATGAAATCTGTAATTCAATGCCCCTTGAGGATGATGACAGCAAAACAGTCAGCATATACATTAATTATTCCCTCTTTTATTCTGAGATCAGTTTTAAAATTGTTTTGATCCTTTTGAACTAACATTTATACTACACACATCAAGTCTGTTATACTTCCATAAATTAAATGTTGTGTAAAGGTTTCTATTTCCCTTTCTTACTTCATTTTAGCCTGGTTTCACACCTCTAAAGGTTTCAGATTTTTTAAATGAAATTGAAATTCAGAATGATCAGGCTAACTTTAATTCAAACTATTAGAATTTTGTGTAGGATGAAAATAATGAATAGTTTTAGAGCCTGTTTACAAATTATTTGATCCTTAAAATGAATCACATCACAAGTGTTGGGTCTCTGTTAATAATAGAGTACGGCCTAGAGCTGCTCTGTATGAATAGTCCCTTGAGATAACAACGACATTTACAATGACAGATACAACTACAACAATAAGTGATGTTCCTGTTCCTGTCAAGTCTTCTTTTTATTTTATTGTTGCTCAAACCTATAGAAAATCCTAGAAATATTCACATGAAAGGAAACCTGTAACATAGCTGGGACAAATATTCTTTAAAATCACACTTTAGTGCTCTAGAAAATCTCACTCCTTTGAATCTCTAGCTCCTCCCGGCGCAGGGCAAGCTCCTCCTCTCGCAGCCGCTGCTCCGCCTCTGAGCGTTTCTCCAGGAAGCTGAGAATCTCAGAGTAAGTCTGACAGCAGCACTGGCAGGGCTGCTTGGCCATGGGCGCCGCTGATAGCTCCCCCATTTCCTCGCGGTCTTCTTCAGGTTCTGCCGGAACAGCAATTGTTTAAAAATGCCAGCTACGGAGTGACATCCATGGAGCTGGCAAGGATTAATCACTGAAGAACACTTGAGAAGGGCAAATACGTACTTACACAAGCATGTGAACTTGAAATTGAGGGTTTGGGGATGAGAAATGTAACTTATTTTCCACCAAAGTCTGTGTTTTAAATAGTAAACACTCACTCCCCTGTGGATTTTAAAGTGCAGGTAACTGCTGTGAACTACTGAACTCTGTACAACTTTTATTCTACATAAAAGTGAAACAGAATACAAGTTGCATTTGAAGACTACAGTGGATTAATGATTCACACTTAAAAGACAGATTTTGGATGCCGTATTATTTAGAATAATATATAGAAGGAATTACATTGGAGGCAATAATAAATGCATTTTCTTGCTGTTGGGATCAAGAGCCATAGTATTGTCCTGTCTTGTGTTTCTTACCTGCAGTGGGTGTTTGTGTGATTGTGATGTTGGGTTTGTCCTGCTCTGGTTGAGTTAGTTCCTCTATTGCTCGCTTTCTCAATTCATCTTCCTAGCAAAGATGAGGACAAGATTAAATAGAACTTCTGCAATATAAACAAAGAAAATAAGAATCATGAGCAACAACAGCAACTGTTTTAGTAACGGTAGGTGTTACCTATAGTAGCAGTAGTGGCAGCGGTACAGTATAAGCACTCAGGATATTTGGAATCTAAGTTTAATAGTGACTGAATGCCACCAAGAGGAAGAAAAGGGAAGTGGCCAAGTAGTTACATAGCACACAAATATCTACTGACTTGGATATCCAATTTCTCTGGCTAGCCTCAGTTCCAATGACATATTAGAACAGATAAACTATTACCAACAGAGATAGAAAAACGTGACTCTCGGTTTAATGAGATTATGGACATCCTGACCCTAATAATAAAGTGAGGAATGAGAATTTGCAAAGCCAACTAAAAACATATTGTATAATACATCTCATGTCAGACAATATAGATAATACCATTGGGGGTTGGAGCCCACCATGGGGTCACCAAATATAAATGAGGGGCCAAGAGATGATTAATGAGAAAGGAGAGACAGGATGTGCGGTACATATTTATTTGATCTTTTGGGACTTTTTTTGGTCTCTGATGATTATTCTGATGAAACTCCAAGGTTTTTAAAGAAAAATCACTGTGAACTGCTCAACTTTTGTACATGTGCAACCTTTGACATGGGGCTCAAATTCGACACTTTTATGGGGTCACAAGCTTAAAAGGTTGGGAACCGCTGGACTATACAACAGTGTGTGGTTTCAATATTCAGGTCAGAATTGATATTAAAACAACTGTTTAGCTCAATTGTAAGGAATCATACACTTAATCTTTGGCCATGAGCAATGTCTATAGCTCGTACGTTCTGCTGTTGTCAATAAAGAAATCACAGCTTGAAGCTCTGTGAGGAAATCTGTAACTTATATGGCTGATTTGCCCCTCTAAACCAGGTCAAGGGCACTAAAACTCCCGCTGTTAAAACAAATTTCTCGCACTGGTGGGGCCACATAAGTTTACCTACCCTTCTCTACTTCTCTACAACACAACCCCACTGACACCAACCTGGTACTTTGTGCTTTCCCCGCTGGCCAGGAGCCCCTTCTCAGCCTCCAGCTCCAAAACCTCATGGAGAAGATCCTCCTTTTGGGCGTACAACCTCTCTGTTCCAAACCTGAAGACGCCAGAGGCACACACACATTAATTTGTGTTTCTTCTTTGTAAGGTCGAGAACATCTCCACCACACATCCAGTTTAGGGCCATTTCAGTTCAATACCACTACAGTTCAATAACAGTACAGTTTGCTTTTGATTTCTCCTAAAATATGGGTCCTGGTGACTGAACCAACCTGCGCAGACTGGGAAAGTCTTGTTTCTTGTAGTAGTCTAGCAGGAGCATGGTCCTCTCCCTACACCTCCTAGCATCCACCTCAAAGTTTTCATCTTGGAGCGCTGCAGTAATAATCTCCCCCACACGGGCCCAGATCCGTCCTGATGAAGATGGATGAGTTCGCACACGTGAACATATAGTACAGGAAATAGGCTTTGTAGCCTATTAGCTCATGAATGCACAGGCATGTCTGTGTTTACATGACATTTGCACAGGAGTGTCTATAAAGGCAGTTTTAATTGTAAGGTTATTATTGATGTTTTTCATGGATGAAGAGTCTTCCTCTGTTAAACGCCATTTGTAGCTTCATTGGAAATATTTTGACGTGACAACACATTGTCCACATTTGTCATGGATGAACTGCAGCTCTCTGCCTCTCAACAGTATTTTAGTGTTTTTAGGTGGATTAGTCCTTTAAAAACAGGACTGACCTGGCTCTTTGGAGGCAAAGGGGTTCTGGGCGATAACCTCCCGTAGAAGGATGATGTCATGCCGCGCTGAAAAACGCACCTGACGCTTTCGTGGGGTCGTGGAAGGGCCGGCGAGGGAAAAACCTGAAGATGGGAATAGAACAGAATAGAATACTATAGAATAGAAACAGCCTAGATCTTATGTTGAAATGCAGTGAGGTGAGATAATGAACATGGAAACCCTCGTTCACACAGACGGTCTGCTCCGGAATTGCTGTGACCTCTGACCTTCTTGAAAAGGGAACAAATACATGACATATCACAATTACATTATTATAGTTATTATTAGTAGGTCTATTATTAGCACTTGGGGTATCAAATGCAACTTGGGCATATGTTAGGGCTGAACCCACTGTAACCTAGGAAACCGACTGTTTTTAATGGACCAAAAACCTTGTACTTGTACTATAGGGGGTATAAATATTGGATCCTTAATATATTCTATAACGGTGGATTATTTTACTCGGTTGATTCTTTTACAATCATAGTCATAGTTACATGTTATTACCATGCATATAACTAAAAAGCCATGATGAGGAATAATTGGGCCTGTGTTTTGGTGCAGAGATGTAAGTGGTGACAGCAGCAGTCAGTTCCAGAGCTGCTGTTTGACAGATGACAACAGCTCTGTCACAGTGCAAGCAGCCGGTAGCCTGCAGACACAAGAATTTAGACACAGAAACGAGACAAATAGCCTGTAAAGCACTGATAGCCCTGCAGAGGCTACAACACGTTCAATACCGAACCATGCGTCAGAGGAGGAGGAGGTGGAGGAGGAGGAGGAGCATTTGTACACGAATCGAGATTAGAACCGAAATGTCGTTTAGGAGATGTTAATGTAAGTGGTTGAAAGGCGCGTTAGACGTGCAGTTGGTAATGTATCTCACCGTTGTTGATCGGCACTTCCACCACTACCCGTTCCATGTTTCTGTTTGGCGCATCCGGGAACCGCCTGACGCGCGCTGTACACGTCCAGTCACCAGTACAGGTTCCCGACTGACGTGTAACTCAACTTGGCGGAGAATCAGACTCTGGCAAAACGGAGGTACCGCTCTTCACTTGTAGTTGCACATACTGTATGTGACCACAAGATGGAGCCAGAGCACTGCTGTATGATGATATAGAGGGAAATGGCGAACACATGGGTATTATTAATACAGTTTTTTTTTATTTCTGTACAATATACAAATACAAGAAATGAACAGTTTACTTATTCAAAAAGAGCTCTAATCGATAACTAGAAGCAGTACTTTTGTGCTAAAATGAGTTATGCAGTTGCTGTAAGGCAGTGATATTCCTCAAAACAGGCTGTAAATAAAAGAAAACAATCCTTTTAAGATCCATGTTTTATTTCACTATTCCACCACTTTGCTTTTCATCAATGTAAATGCAGATTGTCATCACAAATCATTTTCGATCTGCCACAGCGAACAATTTCTGCAGCAACAAATAACAAGCTTTGACTGGCCTCTCAGCGCCTCAGATAACACTTCAAATGATTTATGTTCCGAACAGTCACCATGAAGTCGTAAATGTATCCAAATTGCTTGTCATACATGGCACACATATACAAACTATTGCTCCAAAGCGATGAAATGGATGCTTTTGTCTTATTCTGTGCCTGACTGACAATTGCATTATTTTTGATATTATGGTCTGGCTGCATGGACAACTGAAGGGCATCAAAAACATACGGTTCTGATGTGAGCACAATGAACTCAAAACTCAGATCAGCTGCTTGGGGACAAAGAGATGGTGGATAACCGTTGTTGTGAAGTGCTTAAAGACTTAAGAATAATTTCTAATATAATCTCTTTTAATCTCTAATATTTAAATATCAATGTTCATACACACCTGGAATGAACTGAAACCAAAGGCTAACTGCAAGTTATCTAGTTATTGTTGTAACGTATGTTTACACAGTTTATAGTTAATACACATCGCACATGCAGAACAGCCAGTGTGTCTTAATGTAAATTGAAACTCATGTAAACTAAATGGTAAAAAAAATCCCTGGATGACTCCAAGATCCAGGTCTTGGACTGATCCAGGGAACGTTTGCTGCCAGGTGTCAAGTCAAGTCAATTTTATGTTTATAGCTCAAAATCACAAATCTGTCCTATGAGTCAAATCTGCACTTCCCTGTCCTGGATCGCTCTGGCCATTTGACAGTTTTGCTTACCATGGTGCCTTTCATCCCACCAGCTTCTTTCTTCCCCTTTTCTTTGGTCAAAGTGATTTTCAAGGATGTCGTATATGTTTGGACAATGGACGGCCTGTATGTGCAGTTGAAAAGCACTTGAAGTCTTGTCAACATTGTTTAGCATTAACTGACCACTAGGTGTCCCCCAGATGATAGAAAACAATCATTGTACTCTATATAATTTGTCTGATGATCTTCTCAGCTTAACAGAACAAAAATTACTTGTATTAATGTTAAATCCATGGCCCTGGGGTACCATTAATTTCATCCTCCTTTTTCGGCTGTTTGCTTTATTTGTGATTTGGTTTGTCATTCTGCTTTCTCCACTGATCTATCATTCCCAACCAATTATAATTAATACTTTTATTGCTCCATCCAGGAAATGTATGCTGTGGTTTTCAGTTAACCTTTGAGAGCTGCAGCATAGATTTCTGATGCTATTTCAGTTTTGCTTTTGGTAGAGTACAGTAAACAGCCCATCTTTTGAACAGTATATGCAGTAGACATTACAAATTAAAATCCCATATAAGTGATATAAGTTGGTGTTTATTGTGGCAAAATATTAAATTGAAAAATGTTAACCTTGTCCTCCCATTCTTAAAACATACAGTCCATTCTGACTGCTGTAAATGGTTTGGTGGCAAATAAATAGTGTGTAGCTGCAACAGTGATGTTTCAAGTGATTCAAAATCTTGTTAGCACCTGGAAGTTCGGTTAGATTCACGTTCTAAAGCTGCACTGACTTTGCACGATGTCTTGGTGATGATAACAAAATGAGAAAGCACTTCAACTTCTAACCTCTACTGCATTTTCATTTGCTTTGGTTAAAAATGACTTGTAATTTTAACTTCTGTGTTGCAATTACATGTTGTTTCAAAGGCGATTCTGCAATGATCCAATGTAAAAAAAATATCCAGACTTGTAACTTTGAAATCACACACTGCACTTTATCAGTGGTCTAATGCTTGTGTTCTAGACTGGCAAATATTTAAAATAATCTCCTCATCAATCTCCACTTCTATTTTTGATGTTGGAATGAATTTTGTGAATTTTGTTAAACAGACAAAAGTTTACTTTGAGTCCTGAAAGAAATCTCAAATCCTGTGATTTCTTTTACTTTAGTAAAAGCAATGCACATCTGTTTATTACAAATTCAGGTAAAAGCTGGTGATGTGCAATATATTACATATTTATTTGATTTATTTGCAGTCTGTCAGAAAAGACCTTGTGGTTAAACAATTATATTTTAGGCATGAAGCCAAAGCTGCATGACCTGTGATGAATGCCAAAACGAAATTACCTTCTTTCATCGACCAATCATAAGTAAAGGGGGCAAAATCAGGCATCAAATT
This sequence comes from Nannoperca australis, assembly GCA_036023655.1. Taxonomy (NCBI): domain Eukaryota; kingdom Metazoa; phylum Chordata; class Actinopteri; order Centrarchiformes; family Percichthyidae; genus Nannoperca; species Nannoperca australis. Next base: position 8,502 of record JAVQJD010009216.1, on the reverse strand, counting down.
ATTATTTTGTGTGTTGAGCAATTATATAATAATTATTATATTATAAAAAAGCGCCAAAAGAGGTAAAAAAAAAAAAAAAAAACTAAGCAAAGAAAATATATTAACAAGACACAAAAGTAAGAGTCTTCTGGTCACAAATGGTCATTCTCTCTCCAGCAAATGCACAGAGGCCTGCAGGTGCTCACACACTCACACTCTGTCATTGCTACATTTGTATTACGCTACTGCTGACATAATGAGAGGGAGATAAGCAATGAAGCAGACCCGAGACCTGGCAACCTACTGCATCGTAATCATTTGATTATTTGTTTAGAGATGCTGGGGGAGTGTTTTGAGGACACATTGGGAGGGAGGGAGGGAGGGAGGGAGGACTGGAATAGGAGCAGAGAGTGTGAGAAAGCGTGGCGGGAGGATTGACTGGGGGATGAGTCAGAGCTGATTTTATTGTTTTTTACAGTGAGGAAATCACTTTTGTTTCCTGCATTGGTGACTTTAGGAGAGAGTTAATGGAACATGGCAACCTTCCAAGTAAAGGCGCCAGTACTGCCCACGCTCTCATTACTGGTGGCTGAGATGTGGAGTGTTGCTGTTGTTTAGAAACCCCTGGACTGAAGAGACACGCGGGACACAAAAGAGAAACAGTAGTAAAGTGTGGTGAGACAAAATATGGAAGGTGTATCAAATTACTTTTATTGAAAGTCATGATGATCAACATCAACTTCTGCTGTATACGCTGTGATTATACAATACAAATCATTTCTATGGTTATGCACCTGAAAGAATAGAAATTAGGCAGGCTTCAGCTGGTATCCTCAGTGCTCAGATGTTGCTGGATTGTTAATTAGCCACAGTCCTGGTCCTACTAGGATCAAAGCACTTGTCCAGTATGTGTTTTAGAGCAGATCGACCTCCACAAGATCAACATGAAGAGTTTTCCCTCCTCTCCATTGTTTTCCAGTGTTGAGAAAGCATGTTCCTGCCTTTCTGTGCATCTGCTCACCCATTTTGGCATTATTATTTTGTGTATTATATTTACTGTGCTCAGTTGTAGTTATTTTAGTCATTTCACGTTGTTACATATATGCCCTCCTGTAACAAACCACATTCATTCATTAAAGTTTAGACAGATCTTCATTCATATAGGTTTAGACAGTTAAGCCTTGCTTTCAGTGTTATAGTGTTTTATAAGATTTAATGAAAAGCACAATATGCTGCTGCATTTTTGCTCCTCTTCCACATAAGCTGTTTGGAATATCCTAAACTTTTAATGGAGGATATACATCCAGCTACCAGTTTATTAAATACACCTAGCTAAAACTATGGCAGTCTAATACAACTGCCCTGCAATAACTCCCACCTTCAAGAAGGCCATAATGTTTAGTTTTTCTTGAAACAGTTTTATAGATGTATTGATTAAACTTTGAGATCATTTTGGAGGATGTAGCGTGAGGTTTCCAGGCAACCGACAGCAACTTGATGTGTTAATTAGTTAGCTTTAGAGGTGTTTATATGGGTGTATTTTTGAACTACGGCGAAGCCAGGCTGTTTTCCCACTTCCAGTCTTTGTTGTAATCTAACATCCTTAATTATAACAATGAGCCTGAATCTTGAGATAAGATTTAATTTATTATATTTGCAGCTTTAGAACGTTTAAGAACCCGTGGACCCTGAACATTGTAAAAACAGGTCCTTTTCTTCCTCTAGCAATTTTACAACACATGCAGCCTTGCATTAGAGTTTATTACACAGCCCGACCAAATGAAACAAGAAGTGAAAATATACCATCAAGTCACAGTATCCATAGAAACAAAGCAGTGACAGCTACTGTACCTCTTGTCATCACCCTTGTGTTCCTAGGCACAGGTACACACGTTTTCCTTCTCATTTATTTGTTTCTCACACAAGTACAAACACATTGGCGCTGTCTCCTCTTATACACAGTGAGCTGTGCAGAAGGCGTACAGGATTATGGTGTTTGAATGACAGTCCTGCCCTTTTCACATAGCGTTCACCGAGAGCTTCCTTTGTGGGAACTTAGTGTTTTCACGAAGGATGACTCACACTGAAGATTAGACCCCACCCCCAACTCTGTTCCCTCCCTCTGTCTTTCTGTCTTTTTCTTCATTTCCCCTGCTTTTGGCCACCTTAACCGCTCTTCTCATTTTCTCTCTCTGACTCCTTCTCCTGCGACACTGTGTCTCTCCTTAGAGGCTACATGGTCTCTTTCACATCTCTTCCAATTCTTCTCAGAAAAATCTTGAATCCTCGCTTGACTAGAGCAGAGCACAGTTAGGGGATGTAACGCACCCTCCAGCTGGTGTCAACAGATGGTTTAATGTTTAAATGTGAAAACAGAAGAATAGAAACATGTCACACATTCAAAGTCCTAGAGTCAAAGTCAAAGAGCTATATTTATTCACTGTGTAGCTCAATGATGTGAACAGACGTGAAAAGGCAAAGTTACTTTCTGTATGAACTCATTATTTTACCTCAGATGATACTTTTTCCCCCCAATATATTTGTATTTTCAAGTTTCATCTAACCATTACTGTTACCATTACTTTTTTTTTCTCAAAACTTGTCATTAAAACAAACAAATTTCCTCAGCAGAGTATCCACCTTTTCTCACATATTACATACAAACACCCATACAACAAGATGAAATCTTTTCCCAGTACATAATCATTTTCTATATCTACCATGGCTGATAGGGTATTTCAACATTTCTAACATATCTAGTTCCCCTGTGAACCTCCATGACAGCGCTGGGCATGGTTGCTGGGTGATATGTGACCCGGTGCCTCTATGACAGTGTTGAGACTGAACAGCTGTATCAATGAATCTATTCCAAGGACTTGTTGAAATAAACCAGAATAGTGTGTCAAACAGAGGTGAGAAACAAACTCAGAGATCCACTAAGAAATGTATAATCTAGATTCATTAAACTGATTTAAAATACGTTTAATTAGCATCTACTGTAAAAACTGTGTGTCTGCAAAATGTCCACTTTCCAGTCAAGCACAACAGCCTCCAAGCGGTGGTTAGTTTTTCTAAAATTGTGTGAAAGGGATTCAGGGGCTCAATTATGGTAGAATATTTGTAATCATATGTAGGCTGTGTCATCCCCTAAGTGTATCCAAAATATGAAAATTACCACATTTACAACAACTATATAATTCTGTTTGCTGTTTACATTTCATTGGGTAACCATGATAGAGCTTATTTGTTTTTGTCACATCTATGAAGTCTCACATCTCCAATCCATCCAACCTTTATCACTGTAAAGATATTGGCTATACAAGGTTGCTATGGTGACTATTCTTCTTGGCAACACAGAGATCTGCTAGCTTGATTGGCCACTTCATCCCTGTGCTTCCTATAGGTACATGTTCAGACCATAATAACTGATATAGGGGGGTAACAAATGTTTATTCTTAGTGAAAGTGGGTTGAAGAGTTTTGCCCCTGGTCAGTGGATTAATAGGAAACATAAAGTACCCACTCAAAACACTGTCAAGTTTGCCTTAGTCATGCGTATGATGACTGCCTTTATCACTGGAGTGGTATAGTGCTCTGCAGTGTCAGTTCTGAGCCTATCCATGTAATTTGTGGAAATGCATATGAATGATACAAAACAGAGCACAATGGACTAAGAATGACTAATTCGAGTGAAAGTAGTGTAAGTATGTGCGGATACCAGAGCTTGCTTATGTGCATACAGTACCATATGTATGTCTTAATACTGTATATGTCTTTCCCTTCTGCTGTCAACTTGTTAGCCCCCTTCGTACTGTACTATCTGTTGAATACACATCAGAAATATTTCAGGAAATACTGAAGTATGGAGACAAAAAGTAAAATATTTTTGAGGATTAGCAAAATAATGTTCTTCAATGTTTCTTTACAAATAATAATAAAAACAAAACAATAAAGCAATGCAGCCTGAACACCACAGTGCACCATGTGATCATTTTGCATCGTCCTTGATGGAAAAATATTGGAACACATAAAAAAGTAGACATCAGATTAGTTAACTATTATTAAAGGAAAAAGGAGCGTTGTGAGACATCTGTTCTTTTCAAAAGGTCGTCCCAATTTGGATCTTGAGTCAATTCACAACTTCATGCTAACAGAGTGTCAGTTTCATTAGTGTTATCACCTTAATAGTGATTATACAGTTCCAGCAGTGTGTCTAGACTGGCCTGCTGACTCCTGCAAAACAGCTCCTTCTTTTAATTAGGAGATGACAGTTAGCTCTGTTAAGTCTTTTGACATGAAACTTGTAGGCGTGTCAATCCAATTAGTGTATACACTATACATGCCTTGTGCTGACTTGTGCTATGATGTTTCTGTCCTGTCCTGTTTGCCTGAAAAAAAGAAATAAATACTGTATGTTGGGTTGTTCCTTTTGGAAACTGTTGCTCAGAAGAAGTGGGCTTAGCAGTGATAAATAAGAATGAAAACAGGAATGGGTTTTAGAGATGTGGAGAGCAGAGACACAATGAAAACAAGAATCAGAAGAGACAAGCAGATCCAACACAAGACAAACTTGGGTCTTGGCATGGAAAACACACCACATGATCTTTGCGACATCATTTGCTCTCCCGCTGGGAAACTCTCATCTTGCATCTGTCAGTGCTCCTTCCATGCTTGAAAGTCTTTCTTGGACCGATAAGCTGAAACTGGAAATATTGACTTCTGTGGAATGGCCATTGTGGTTTGTGGCCACGCCATTTTGACTCCAGGCTACATGATGGAGCATGTGAAGCCACAGCACTCCTTCAGCAGGGTCAGGCCGGTCTTGGTGAAGGGAGAAGAGGCCTGCTGAGCCCTGGATGGTGCCCGTCTGGTTGGTACACCTGAAGTGCAGAGAAATCACACTGTGAGGAAAAGATGAGATATTGTCCCAAAAAATGGCGTGGTGTATTGTGTTATGTGTGTTACAAGAGACAACTTCATCTATGTCTTTGATTCTAATGCTCACACACACACACACACACACAACACTCAGGTGTGCAGTATTAACTGCCAATATATATAAAAGGTCAGATGATTAATGACTAAGAGGAGCGAGCACCTTTTTCCAAACAGCTCTGAAGCATAGCCTTAGTACTCCCATTTCTATTTTTAGGTGTCAGTATATGTGTGAAACCTCATCCTTCATATCCCTTAGGACGAAAACACCTTGAACAAGAAAAATATTTGGTGCAAGGAAAATATTTGCCATTGCTTATTTCCTCCTCAGTTCCTAAAACTTACTATTAAGTGTTGATATGTTGATGGAGCTCAAAGTTGCAGCTGTCTTAATGCTTAAATACCTGTCTTCTTCATATTTCTTGGGAATTTGGACTTCAGAAAATCTGCCATTTCTTTATCTTCTTCGTTTTCTCTGAAGAAATTGAGAAAGTTTGATGTAAAATACATGGGAATATAAAAAGCACCATTTAGTCTTCCATTGCCTTCAGATCACAAAAGACAAGTTTGCCAAATATATCCTGATAGGAATCCCTTGTTATACAGATGACAAAGTCAAATAGGGTCTCTACTACTACTGCTTGCTCAACATGCCATCTATTTCACATTCGCTGAATAACCAGTTCAAAGAAAATTAATTGTGAATGCCTTCCCAAGATACACACTGGATAAGAAACCTTATGCAGTTGTGGCTGTTAAAAATATTACATTTACTCTGAGAGGTTCTAGTAATAAATTCAATGAATCTGGAAGATATCAGGATGTATGTAACAAAAATATATTAATATGTTCTGTTATTAATTGCATCATGTCTGCCTTTTTATGCTAAAACATAAAAACTGCAGACAGAATGTCCTTATGAAGGACAGTCAGGGTAAAAAAGAGAGAGAAATAACAATAGAAAGATCTCTATATTTATCAGCATGGACAACATGGCCTTGAGTGCCGTCACAGCCTCTCCTCTCTGCGATCCATTAGTGCACTGTTGTTCTGCTTCCTGCCTCTCACCTTCCCAGCAGCCCTTTGGCGATTTCACAGCATGCTATCAGCTGCCAACTCATATTGTTGATCACACAAAGTAACAGTGCTTGATACTGTCAGATAATTGGAATTTGAGAGAAGATTAATCCTAAAACCACATCTGGTTGTCCACTGTCAAGTCACAGTAGCTTTCAAGTTGAGTGTCAAGTTAAAGAACCTGCAATGATTTACATGCTGCATCAGGATCAGCAAGGAAGCAGAGGTCCATTCATTTCCTGTAAAGATTACTAAGCGGTGTAACTCGGCTGCAGCAAAATTAACCCACTGTAAGGTAGCACAGTTAAAGAGAAGTTTAAGTAGTTTAAGTTTAAGACACCTCTGAGAGCAGTTGCATCCATTGTTGGAGTCCTCCATAATACACATTATATAATTAATAAGCAATAAAAGCATTTGCATGTGTTTGACATCTCTGCATTAAGAAAACATAATGTGCAAGACAACCTGCTTTTTCTTAGACCATTTCCTCTAATATTCTGTAAGGTGCCCTGTAGACTTTTGCATACGTGTTGTTCCCATGCAGGAACCAAAAAGCAACAGCCAGCAGCAGGCTTAAGAGGCTTGGTGCACCTGAAATAGACGAAATCTGTTTAGTTTTTTTAACCAACGACAGTAGGTCTTGCAGTGTTCACTGACGCCCGTTGACACATCTTTATTAGAAATGACTCTCTGCTGTGTGCTCTGCGGTACACCCTCTCTCACAGCGCTGTGCCTTAGGAAATGTTCCAGTGTTGTAATGGAGTGCAACTGGGCGGCTTTGTGGAAGCATGCATAGGGATAATACTGGACTGAGATACAACGTGACCAGCGATAGTGACTACAGGCCATGTTCCAGTCTGTGCCCTATCACTCATTATAACAACTATGCTTATCAGATATCTGTGCTCCTGTGCAAAAAAGGTTTTACCATTTGGGCAAATAATTCCCTGAAGCTTTTAATAGGTGACTGCATGGGTACAATATGTGCACAGCATCTCTATCTGGTGGCTTTGTGCAGTAGACTGTCCTTTTTTTCCTTTTTAATTATTCATTCACAGCCTACAGTGACAGACAACCAAAGGACTCCTACCAAGCTGTAATGACACCATAGAGGCAGAAGCACACCTGAGTCGTTCAAACTCCACATCGTCCACCAGGAAATCTCTGGTCTCGACCAGCTTGTGGATCTGCTGCAGTAGTTCTTCTTCCTTCTGCCGGTCCTCGTTGGACTTATCATTATCTGCAGCACAAGACATCTGAATATATAATGTTGTATCCATAATTTTAGGAATACTTGGACATTTTGGGGAATACGATTATTAGTTTACTTACTGAGAGTTAGATAAGAAGATTGATACGTCAAGAAGTGGATTATTTTAGCTTAACATGAAGACTGCAAGCCGGGAAAAACACCTAGCCTGGCTCTGTCCAGTTCCAGTTCCAGTTCAAGTCCAAAAATATGTGCTCCATCACCTCGGAATCTCTAATGTCCTATTAATCTATACATTAATAGAAAAGTAAACTGTTCCTGTTCCTGATTTTGTTGTATATGATTTATGTATGAATAAAACAAATAAGACATAACATATTACTTAGCGAGCTTTAGAGGTGCTGGTAGGCAATTTTGAAACTTAAAACCATAAAAAGAAATAGCCAGACTACCAGGTTATTTCCCCATATTTCCAGTCATTATGCTGAAATAAACTAGCATAAAGCTACATGTAACCGCCTGCTGGCTCTATCATCATATTTAGCTTACAGTCATAACAGTGGCATCTGTATTGTTAGCTAATTCTTGGCAAGAGATAGAACAAGCTCATCTCCCAAAATGTTGAACTTTCCCTTTAACCTTTTTGCTTGTTTTTATCCTCTATCAACAGTATGTTGATATCCAGAGGACTCCTACCTGGTACGGACACTAATTTGTGCAGCTCCTTCTTCAGCCGCGTGATCTCCTTGCACAGCTGAATGTCATCCATCCTGCACAGGCATGATGGACACTTATTAGTACTGCACATGCTGCACATCAGCTCACCTTCTACTTTAAAGGGTGATGAGGAGTGAAATATTGACTGTATGAGGAAATAAAATTCAAACAGGGAAAGCTTGATTTAGATAGCTTTCACTCCACTCTGAGATAGCTTTCACTCCGCCTCTGTCTCCGTCACGCAATTCAATGGCCCTTCAAGTCAGTGGCTCATTACTGACATTGATGTATTAGCCATATTATCAGGCTGCACCAATAAGTCCCTTAAGACTCTCCAGCTGATCCAGAACGCTGCAGCACGTTTACTGACAAGGAAAAGGGATCAAATTTCTCCAGTATTAGCTTCTCTGGCTCCCTGTAAAATGCAGAATAGAATTTAAAATCCTTCTCCTTACCTTCAAAGCAATTAATGGTCAGGCACCATCATATCTCAAAGAGCTCATAGTACCTTATCACCCTACTAGAGCACTGCGCTCTCAGAATGCAGGTTCCTTGTGGTTCCTAGAGTCTCTAAAAGTAGAATGG
>JAVQJD010009214.1:0-14398 GCA_036023655.1 Nannoperca australis | reverse complement strand
AGTGCAGTGCCGGTGATGCCCAGGTCCAGAAGAATTAAAATGTCAAATGCTGCAGACAGGTCGAGCAGGATGACGACAGAAGATCTCCCCGCAGCTCTGGCAGACTGGAGGGCATCAGTAAGCGACAATACATTTTCAATACATTTGAATCGTGCAGCTCAGCAAATGTCATCTATCGCTCTTGTAGCCTAAAACACAGGCATGAAACTAACCACAAACTCTGCAAGCAGGAAGATGCCAGAGCAAACACTTTTCCACTGTGAAAGCAAATGGATTCATTTATGAAAAGCAAACCTTTTTTGCTTGATTGAAAGCTTATATTTGTGCTGCTTTCTTTAGCCTCTCTTTTGTTCTTCCTGTTAATGTTGCAGCGGATACGCTGTTGCCCTTCTATTGACATGCCTTTATTTTAAGTGGCTCTGAAAATGTGTTTCCCGTAATCCTTAAAGCTTTCCATTGTGCAGGCATTATTATTCTAGCTTGACTTTTACCTTGTGGACTTCCCATGCACCTCTTGACATTTGTACTGCAAACAAAGTCAAGTATTTTGACAATATCCTAATAACCTTTGAACGACCCACGGCCAAGAACAGCTTACACTTGTCTGTCTAAGAAATGCAAGTAACTCTTACTGACTGCAATAAATTGAATTGAATCACGAAAGGGCATCTTGCTGTTACAAGACACTTGCTAATAAGATACTAGTACAATAGCTATAAGAGAAAATGACAAATGTTGCATACGTTCTCCTTTTTGTAAGAGATGAAGGACGTCAAAGTACTTTGGCTTTGAAAGCTGTTGAATTACATTACACTGTCCATGTGCTCTGTGATTTAAAAGTTACGTAGATTGGCAGGTTAAGAATGCAATTAATAAAAATCTAAATGTGAGAGAGAGAATCGGGGAGGAAGGGTGACTGGCTGGAGGGGTTCCTGCATTATTCATGAATGGTGCCAAGTTTTTTTTGTTGCCTTTTTGTCTCTTATTTTCAATCCTTTATGAAGCCACATCCTAGAAGAGGACTGGGAGACATGCCAGAGTCTGTCTGGGAATTATATCTTTGCATTTAATTTATAAACTCAAACAGATGTTCTTGCTCTGCGGCAATGCACATCCCAAAAGAAATGCTCGCTGTATTTATTTCTCTTTTTTTCTCTTTAGTCTTCTACTTCTGTTTGTCTTCAGCAGCTACAACTTTGTATGCATCAGCTTTTCTGAATGTATTTCTTCCAATGACGGTCTGCTTTAGGAATACATCGGGTTAGACTGTTTGTTTTGTGTGAAAATGTAGAAGAAGAAAATCGTTTGTAAACCACAAACATTCATTACATAAATCCAATATTTTCTCATGAATGTCTGGTAAAAAGGCAGTGACTGTAGTTTAATTTATTATATTTAGTGCCACTGGGCATAAGAGTAGCAACACTTTCTTCCTTATTATATGTTAACACAAATCGAGAAGGGGCGAAGCAGAAAGCCTTTTTATTTTTTGTTGAATGCATTTAAAGTGCAAAATGAGCATTTATTCCTCCCTACAAAGTATAGCGGCCTGGTACATGTATGTATAAGTAATTATTACGATGGACTGTCAGATGTTGTGGATGTCTCTTAACATGAGTTTGACCAACAAGTGACCTATACTTCTGATTACATGTCCACATGCCTCTCACACACACACACACACACACACACACACACACACACTCGCTCATGTGCCTTCCTGCATATACGCAAGCATCATTTTGGATTGTCAAGTTGACTCATGCTACAGCAAATCAAACAAATCTCCAAGTCTGCCTCATTCTGTCGTCCGACATTGATTTTCACAAAGGCAGAAAAGATGAAAGGGACATTTTTACATATTGAGCCTATAAGCCATCCACAAGAAGGAATAACTGTACAGCTCTCATTGTAAAGCTCCTGGAAATGGAAAATGTTGGTTTTCATGTCATGTTTGTGTACATGTACCCCCCCCCCCCCCACACACACACACAGAGACCATGCACTTGTGTTAGTTTTGGTCTATTTTTGTCCAGCTAAGGCTATCATCTCTGTGTTTGCTTTTGCCCGAACATAAACAAAATAGTGAACAATAGCACGACAAATCGCTGTTTACTTTACAGTAATGATTAATGAGTTTCCCCATTGATTCCCCCGAAAGAACCTCTCTCTGCTGCACAGGAGGATCGATGCTGCTGTTGCACAGCAGGGAATCCATCGCTTCGCAAGGAATGTAAACCCCTTTTATAGCTTTCCTCCCGTGTGTACGTTGTAAGGTACGGCAAAATGGCCTGTTACTCGCTTCTGTGCAAGGACAAAAGCTACTGACACAGACCGTAACAAATGTCTCCCTCACCGACAGTTTTTGAACAATCAACACTGTCATTTTCTCACCCAAATGATATGCAGTTTTCAAAAACAGCATAGTTTGCTGTTTTGCAGGTGCTGATGGATATTTTACACCATCATCCGGCACACTGCTCTGCACAAATGTCCTCAATCACCTTTTGATTTCTGATCTTTCCAGTTATATCAGGATAGTGAGTCTCTAAAGTTGATGAAGTTAAACAATTTACAGTCAGAATGTGGCTGGTTCACATTGTTCATGTCTCTCTACGGTCCCCAAATTGAATAAACAACTAATGTTTTTATGGAGGTGGGATGATTTTAAAATGGCTTGAAGTGTGGAGTTATATATCATTCACGTAAATAATAAATATATATATATATATATATATTATTGACGTGTGTAGTTTTTCTGTAAGGTTTCGAAGACAAACTGCATACTTGCACTAAAATGTTATGGCCAGGTTATTTTCAGTTTTACCAGTAGTACAACATGGTAGTGAATACAGATCTGGGCCTCACTGAACCACAACTAACATGTCAAGACACACACAATCTGCAAATGGTACAAATAACAAGTGACTCAAACATGGTACTGTACTTACAGTAAAGCCAAAAAATGCCTCTTTTCTAAAATCATTGCTGTTAATGAAATGACTTGACATGGACCAATAGCCTGTGCTGCCAGCTGAGCAACAGGCCATTTAATAGACATTTTTGGCTCGTTCTTTCTATTCAAGTGTCCCAGTAAACCTTGACATTATGATAGCGAGCCGGCGTAAGACCAGGACCTGAAACCAAAGCAACTAAATGGACTATCATTGATTTTATTATTTATAGTTACACTTGCATGTAATTGTTACACCACAGGCGATGGCTCCACTAACGCTAAAAGCTTGATTTGCTCCTATTTTCACAGAAATGTCTCTCTCTCTCAGTTGTGTGTGTGTGTGTGTCCGTCCCTCTTCCAATAATAGTAAGGCTGTTTTTTCCTGCATATGTAAGCAGTGCCTACACCAGCCAACTTAGCACTCTCCCAAATACAGATCTGAGATGGCGTTTTCAGAAAGATGCTATTTGTTTTTCCTTGTGCCTTCGATTTGTTCTTTGATAGCTTTTGCCAATGTGGTTCACAGCAACATGGAATCCATTATCCTTCAGGTGGCTGTGCCCCGCCGGCAGAGGCAGAGCACGTTATCAAAAATTCCTCCACTTCCATTACGTTCTTATTTGCCGGGCCAAGGCATTATCCAGCACATTATCACACTTTCACATTTGTCCAGCAAGTTCGACAGATCCCGCCGTCTTCACATTCTCCGCTGGAAAATGACTGGATATGAGGTTTCATCGTGAATCACCGGCCAGCCGTGTCATCCCCTCCTCTCGGCCCTGATGCTCGGGGAGAGAGCCAGATTTCAATTTGTGTGACACATTTCGTGGAGAGGTTTAGAGGGGAAGTGTTGGGCATCTGTGAAACATGAACAGCCAGCAATTCATTATCTTAATAGCTAAAACCTGCAAACATGAGTGGGAACAACGTTAGCAGACAGTGATTGTGCACAAGAATCGGTGTGGGCCACCGACCCCACGAAAGCTCTTGCTCTCTCTCTTCTCAGTAATGTTCTTTTATTCTTTTACGTTTATTCATTAGTGGTGTCAGGTGGATCAGGAGAATTAGAAAATAAAAACAAACTGAAAACAGTCCAATAGTGATTTGCTGTAGTACTTAGACATTTTCCCCGAATTGTTCAGCCCTATAGTATAAGTGCCATATTTCTGACCAATATAACAAAAATATTATATAATGATTATATTCTATATATTAGACATATTATAAAGCGCTGTATTTCTGATCTACATAATATCAAACAGGAAATGATTGTGCCAGACATAATCATGAATGTCAACATCTTTTTCTTTTGTCTGAAAAGTCCACTACCTAGTTGTCTAGTTCTCTATTGATAAAGAGGGAATAGTTCATCCCTATCTCCTGGCATTTCATTTTATCGGACCCTCAGTGCAGATAGGTAGAACGATGTAAAGCATGTAAAAAAAAAAAATGTTCTGGCAAATATTAAGTCAATTGAATTGCTTTTCCTACTCTGTTAGCATTTCACTTTACTATTTATTACTGCTTAAGGCCCGAAACAAAAGTTCCTGTCTCTGAATGGCTCTGCTTTCCAACACAGTCAAGCTCTTTAAACTGAGAAATGTATTTCCGCCTCTGTCTGACAATAACCCATCAACTTATGATGATGGTGTCTTTCTTGAGCAGCTTTATTTAAATATACACAGACTTGCCAGCTTTTGAGGGACACCAACTGTAGCTACTCTGTGCAGCAGTGCTTCAATAAATCCAGCCTTTATGAAGCTTGTCTTACTCTTGTCATTGGCTTGTCAGTTCTCATTGAGATTATGAGAGGTGTTCATTTGTTATGCTGAAATCTATGGTAATTTGGGGGCCTGTAGGTTTGTTGCGCTATTGAAATGTATTGGATTAAATTGGAGACAGTTTAGTCCTATTATAATTGCAGGGCTGCTGCAGCTTACACTTTTGAATATACAGTATAGAAATGTCTGAAAACGCTCTCACTGTTTTGCAGCTTTTCACCTTTTACATTTTGAAATATGTTCTCAGAATCTCAAATGATTTTTTTTTTTTTTTTGTGAAGATAAGATTCAGTGAGATGCCAAATCGCTTGGCACAAAAGATTTGTGAGCTTCAAGAAGGAGTAGTTTGAACTCCAGGGTATTATTAGATTTAAAAAACCCAACCTGAATCACTGTGTTCTTCAGAAACACTGGCCTGCTGGAAAATAGAAAATGACAAATGGGTTTGAAATCATGATAATGACCACTCTTTTATCTCTCATTCATATCCCAGAGTAATCACGTCCATGACAATTTTGCACAAAGATTAGCAAATCTAAATTGGTTGTGAAACATAGGGTCACAGTGGGAGCCTTAAAATAACACAAACATCAGCAGCCCGGGGTTCTGTGCTAGGGTGGAGGATGACACATTCCTTATGGTCCGTTTGTAAAAACTGTCAAATCCACATGCATGCTGTTCCAAGGCAGTGCACATCAGACCAGTGGATTACAGGCTCGGCTGGTATTGTTTCAGTAATCATTTTTTGTTTTTTTGTTGTCAGATACAATTAGTAGTTTCCAATTTGCAACTTGACAACAAGTACCTATAATCGCAGTAAAAAAATCCCTTCACTGCATTTCATTACCAGTATGTCTCAAATGAAATCAGTGAGATGTTGCTTGTTATTTTGGGATATATAGATAAATATGTCTGTGCATACTCATTCAAAATGACCAGTCAACTAAGTACCTCATCTTAAAGACCCCCTGTAGTTGAAAGATTCCAGTGTGTTTCCCCTGTGATGACACTGATGTCACTGTGTACCCTAAAGTACACTTCCTTATCACTGCTGTAAGGTTCAACCACTGTCAGGTCAGCAAAATCAACATTTACAGCGGAAATGAAGTTGTTCTATAAGTCTTCATTAATTGATTGTTTAGCCATTTGCCACAACAAGCTGGAAACACAACATAGACATATTAATGCCTCATGGAGCATAATGTCCAACTCTCCTTTTAGCTGTGGTCTGGTTTCCACCAACTCCTTGCATAGGGAAATATGGCTCTTTTTAGCTGCTATTTTGTTCACTAGCTAGTCGCTAATCACTACTTTGACTTTTCTGTTTGGTGCCATTAAAGTAAAGTACAGGGAGTTTTTCCTGAGCTGAAAGATGCTGAAACACCATAGAGCTTACAAGAACGGCAGAGTCTGATGACTCTGTGTGGGTTTGTCACCATGTGCAAGTTATGTTTGGCTAACCTTTGCACTGGTATGTCACTTGTTCAAAAGAGAACAAGGCTACAGGACTTCGTCGCTTGTTAAATCGATCCACTCTTTCATGCTGAGAGCAGTTCATTGATTAGTCAGGGTCTCTTAAGTGATATCCTTTGCAGCTTCTCTGGGCATCACCTGTTATGCAAGACTCTTGTGCTGTGTTTCTGCGGAAGGGAAATGGATGACTCTGGAGCTGTTGAAAGGTCAAGAGGCTCGAATGAGTTTACTGATGAGATTCATCATGCGCTCTGGGGCTGATGGACAATGTTGGCTGCACAATCCCTTCCATTTCTCACGCAGCATGGGGACCCTGTCTCAGTAACCTCTGTAATTAAGTAGTGTAATGACAACCACCACACACACACACACACACTCACACAGACACACTCAGAAAGACAAAACAGCACTTATCTGCTGGCCACCAGTGTCACTAGTATGCTCAAATGTAGCCTAAATATAAACCTCCCTGAATTCATGGTAGTCTTACATAAAAAGAGAAGTATGCACAAGCAGTATGACAGGTGCTGCTGTCATACTGCTTGTGTCTTCTGAACGTGTGAATCAGGATTTTGCTGTTGAATCTTGTTGATGAGAAAGTAAGTGCTGCAGTGACTAAAAATCATCAGGGGAAAGCACTAGCATCAACCAGCCACTCTCCAAGCAACAGTTCTGACATTCCTGTCATTTTTCAAACAGAAGTGTTGATAAATGGGACACTTAAAAAGAGCGGCAATCAACAGCTCATACGTTTTACAAGTGCCAGGAAGAAGTGTTTTAAAAAATCTAGCAAAGACATTGATGCAGAGATGAGATTTGTCAGGATCTGTCTGTTTCAGCTTACCGCTTGACTGATTGGTCGATTACACCGTATGTTCTCTTTGCAGTTATCAGAGCAGAGTTTTTACTGAAAGTCGCAGCAAACAGCCCAATCAATCAATCTGTTACGACCTCCGCTAACAGATCCACTGGGTCAAACCTTGTATGTTTAAAGAATTCTCTAGAAACGTATTGTGTTCTGGGTTGTAATACATTACAACTGATATTCCTTGTTCTGTTTTAAGACACTGAGATAGTTGTATTCCTGACACAAAGGCAACGGCAAGGAGCCACCGCGCTCGGAACGAGTTAAATTATCTCATCACACTTTTCATTTGCAGTTGCATGAAAAGATCACAAGCTTGAACCTGAGGCAAAATGAACAGAGACAGATATTTTTTTGCATCTTCTGGTGGAAGCTCTGCCAAAGCCTCGGTAGTGCAGTGATGAATGGACAGTATTGAAACGAAGCCAGTGGTGTAAATCCAAGCCTTCTTTTTTTTATATTTTATTTTTTTATGTAAACCTCAGCCTGTCAGATGTAATAAAACAACAGAATGGATGTCACATTCAGACCAGAGCCAGACAGTCTGGTGATGCTGCGCTATGATGACGTAATGAGAGAGAGAAAATGTGAGGTTGGGAGAGCCTGGACCTCCCTCAGTGCATCGCTTACAAGCCTGCAGGAGATATGAGTCAGACCTCATGACAACGATGACCTGTTTGCCTTCATCCCGCTGCATCCCCGAAAAACATCTCTAACTTCCCAGTTTCTCTCCCGTTACTGTTTCTCTGCCGCAGAAAGGCCGATTTTAGAATCAAGCAACTCTTTACACATTAAATCACTAAGATGATGTAAAGATTAAGTTTGTTTCATCAAAAAAGGGCATTGAATGAGGCAAGTCGGTGACGATGTAGAGACACATGCTTTACCTTTTTAAACGCAGGGACACACAGTCTTAACAGCCCAGGTGGGAAATCTGGTTTAACTACACAGGCAGCAAGGTTGCAATCACAAACTGGATTGCATGGAGTCATATTAACATTCAGTATAAACAAGCCAACAGGGGTGTTTAAACTGTGATTTGTTTCTCATTGCCATCGTGTTATTTGCATACATGTATCTTGTAGAGAACACAGACATCTCAAAGTGCAAAAAGTAGCAGTAGCTACTCGGTATTGATGTGTCTAAAGACAACCTGTTGAACCTCACCTACAGCCCTGCTGCCACACACACACACACACACACACACACACACACACACACACACACACACACACACACACACACTTCTTGTGCTCACTCGCAACCCTGCCATGCAGAGAGCATGCTGTTGTGAAATGTCAGCGAGATAAACAACAACGTCTTGCTGCTGACACAGAGAGCGAAGAGAGCAGGAAAAACACAATTACAGTAATGAACAGTTAGTGCTGTCTGCACCGCAGCCTCGCCACGGCAGGCGGACCTCCACCCGGGATTGCAAGGGACTGCATTTACATCGCCAAGGTGCCAGTTGAGGCACTTGAGCTACGCCAAAGCAATTCATTTTATTTATTTATTTCAGTATACTGATAATCCGTCATGACTGTTTGTTGTTACACAGGGTGCTTCCGAACTTGAGTAAGAAGCTAAAGTTGCGTTTTACAATGTCAGCAAACAACCTCAACTTTATCTACCATGTTTCCATTTGTGATGTGGAATCCAAAATGCTTCCTATGCTAAACCTCTTAGGTGGTTTGCTGTCAGGATCACCACAGCTCACTAGTTTTCTCAATTTTCCATTAGCAAAGAGAACAACAATAGCGTCAGGACAGGCAATGAGTGCAAGGCTTGAACTGTTATACACAATTAATAAAAAATGTGAACATATCATTGCAAAATTATAATTTTCCCTATGCTCCAATGTTGCTATTCATCTTAATTTCTCCTCCACAAACTCACCTTTCTAAGTAATATTTCCGCTGAACTCTTATTTTGGTAGTTTGGACCAATATCCTCAACAAGTCCTCCAAATTTAAATGTCACTTGCTCTGGTGTACTCAGCTCCTCTACTTTAGTGATTTTGGCAGTGCCGTCGGTGATTTAAATGCTTATCTTGAGCAATAGGAATTAAAACTAGGGGAAAAAACTACAAAGATTTAAGCTGATAAAACCCCTTTCATCCAGTCCCCAAATAGAAGAGCAAAATCAATTCTCTATAAAGTTCTTCTGTGGGTTTCTTTGAATCATTGCGCCACAGAACATGTTCCTCAGCTCCTGTATTCTGTGCAGAGGAACACTTAGTTGTGAAGACTTTACTTCCATTTGTTACATGTTTTCATTCTCTACCTTGTGGCTATCATTGTTTCTTCCTCTCGTCCTCCAAATGTTTTCCACGCTCGCAGCTCTCAGGGACATCTGTTCAGATTCGGCGTGTTTTTATTTCCTTTATTGTTGTATTTTGTCAGTCCTCGGGGGACGTTAGACAAGGCGTATTACCAAAAAGTCCTTTTTAAAAACATTATTTGATAGAATTTTACATTTTAATTAAGCAATCGCAGTGTCTTAACTACAGCACATTCAGTAATCCAGTATTTGTAGACACACTGGATCTGGTTAGCTTTGTGTATTTTTTGTGGTGTCAAATGAAAAGCGTACGGTTAACTTGTGTCAACGAGACCGTTGCACACACACTGTGTTGTGTTTACTGTGTAATTTGGCAGAAGTTGGGGGTGTTTGCGATGCTCTCCTGATCCCCATCCTCCGTCCTGCTTCGATGGTTCTGTGTGAGAGAGATGAAAGCAGCTTTCTGCTAAGCTGGACTGTGTGAGCAGTGCTTTATGAGAGCTTTGTGCTTTAGTGTAGGTGGTGTTCTGGAGAAGTTTTACAGCTGGGTTTTTATTTGTATCTTGTGTGTCATAACTTGATAAACAACGTGCCGTGTCGGCGCTGCTGTCCAGTCACATTTGGCAGGAGACTTATTTTTGTAGAGTACAGGAGAAGAAACCAACAGTGTTTCTTGCAGCAGTGTTATATATGACACCGAGTCTGGCAGTGAATTACACTAAAGATAATAAGGGGAATCTCAGGAATTGCCCCTGACAGGTGGAGCACAGACTGAGCAAGGCTTCATCGCTAGTCTTTCCTCACACTGCTGCACTTTTAAAAGTAATTTCTTGCTGCATCAGACACTGTCGTATTAGTAAAAGGACTCAAATGTCATTCTACTCTGAGATTCCCGAATCTCTTTAAAGCAGACCGCTTCCCCCTTGAGCATGAATTTCCTTCATTGTGAGTCTTAATACATCCTCTTTGATTGGGTTCCAAATTCATTTATTGAAGAAAATGTCTCACCAACACTACTCTGATGTTCACTCCTCTTTCTGGTAAAGCAGTCAGTGTTAAGAAGGAAAAAAAGGCCTCAAAGAAAATACACAAACCGAGACACCTCGTTTGCTCTCTTTATTGTAACCACCAAGTTTAAATGTCGCTGATGTATTAATCTCTGCACGTTTTAATTTTCCCCTCGTTAGAGCTGAGGGTTAAATCCAATACGACAAAGCTATTTTAACACCCTGTGGAAGTGAGCTGCTTACGCAAACAGGCTCTGACGACCAGATGTATGCAGAGGTGTCGGTAGAAAAGCAGAATATTGTTGTTTGTATTGATCAGCCTTCCCCAGCTGCAGCCGCGCTGCGGGATGCATGTTTGTCTTCTGCAAGCTGCTTGATACCAGAGTGAACAGGGAGCTGACAGGAGAGAACAACATGCAAATAAGCTGAGATTTTATATTTTATTTTATTTTTTATCACCAAAATCAAGGCTACCATAGAATCTCTCGTCTTCCATAACTGTCAGACATCTGGGTTCACTGCCATTATTACTCAATTTGCTTTCTCCTTTTATGTTCAGACAATTGGTATTTAAATCTTTTCTTGTGCTTCTTCTCCACCTGAAAGCATGCTCTATCCAAGATGATTATCCTATTTCGCTCATCAAGACATTGTGATTACAGTTGTGGTTGACTAAATGACATTCATTCCTTCTCCATTTCTCCTTAGTGGAATAGGTACATCAAGATAACTGGACTGGCTGATTATCCCCAACTCCTAGTGTTAATTAGGATTAGTGTGCCCACCAGCTACATCATTGATGGCGGTGATAATGTTAAGGGCTCTGCTGACTGAAAATTGCCGTGTGAGGCTTTGTTGTCTGAGGAACATTTTTATAATTTCATGGAATGTGAGTTAAATTAAACTTTGAGATGTATTGTGAAAATGAACCCAATGAAAGTGAAGTGTGGGTTCATCTGTTAAAATTGAAACCTTTAGGTTATTTTACTATGATTTTCTTTTGTCAGGATGAACTCGCATAGACCGAAATGGCCAGAAAACATCAGAATTTTCGCTGAAGGATTCCAGTCTGAAAAACATCCACAGACGACAATCGATTGAGTTTGCCAGTGTGAAGGTCATTCAGTAAACTGGGCTTCATTACGTCTCTGGGTTTAGGTGATGATATGGCTTGACACCTCTTAAAACTTAAAAACTTTGGCTTTGCCAGGTAACTATAAATGCTGGAATGAAAGCTGCTACATTGGCCAGGTCTCAAATGATTACTGGGGTATAAAAGAATTAAATAAAAAAAGTTTGTCCATTTCTATGTATAAGAATAAATCTGGTTTTATTCTATATTATTCGTGTTGGCAAAAAAAATCCACAGAAAGACCAAAATCAACAATGTCTTAGTTCGTCTTTCAGTACTTTCCAATCTTCCCACAGTGTCTGTTTGGACAACAGTGAAGCGCAATGGCACAGAGGAATAAGCTTTGGTAAATCATATGAGATATTGTATCATCAGAGTGCAGAAATTTCTTTTTTTCTTTTTTTTTGAAGTTTAAACTCATTAAGGTGAAATATGAGGGGAAAAATCAGGGTTTATACTGTAAAAGAAAATGTGAATAATAACTACTGACGGGCAGCAAACACTATTGAAGGTCTGGCAACTACAAGTCTGGGACTAGTATAGCAGATAAGGTCCTGTTGCTTCAGTTCAGGTTCACGCCTCCAATATGATACATGTCAATAAAATATACTCTGGTTGTTTCCTTTCATTAATACAGAGGGACTGTACCTGAAGATATATGTCATATATTTATGGATGTTTTAGATGTGATTTTAATATAAAATGAATCTCCTCGAGCATAAATGTAATGTTTTCACAAATTTTTTTTGTATTTGCTCGCTTTTTAAAAAATCCAATGTTCCATGCATATTTCTAATCAATCACACGGGCCCTCACACATTTTCAATTTATTATTCAAGCTCAAGGACAGAATTGTCATGGTGGCTTAATACAGGCATTAACCCTACTGTTAAAACGCCTGTCTGAGTTTCCATTAACCTAGACAAAAGAACTGCCTTGCTAATTTACACAGCCCCACTTTAGTAATAATTGATATTCATGATGTGTGTTCCTGCAGCTGCCAGTTAAATTGAGTTTACAGAGACTCAGGGGCAGTGGGTGGATTAATCTGATTGGGGATGTATGTCATATTTGAGTCAACAAATATGCCAAATGCATTCTGTAGTGAGGTTTTCAATTGGGCGCGTAAGTGTGATTCCCTGTATGTCATACTGACAAATTAAAATTACATTTATTGTTATAAAATGGGTAGTTTCAACCAAGCAGTCTGCTTGGTGATGAATAAGTATATTCAGCAGTGGCTAGTACTTGGCTACCTGTGCTTTTTGGAAAATGGAATATATATCCTTGCTGGTTCCTTGTTGGTAGTGTTTTTTCGTATATCGTATATATTTTTCATATTTATTTCAGATGTCTTTTCTCTTTGTCCACAGGAACAGCTGACAAGAGGAGCATACAACCTGGCAGCTTACACATTCACACCTATCGTTATCCCGATCACGTCACAACATCTTACTGAAAGAGAAAATAGAATTAAAGGTAAGATATTATCACTTTCCCTGTGGGAGTAAAAAAAGAAAAATGAAGACAATATAAACCACAACAACAACAAAAAAACCAACCACATGGTGTTTTTTTGGCACTCTGTGTAGGCCGAGCTGCCATGTGGTGGAAGCGCTCCAGGTCACTTGCTGGGGTGTTTGAGATGGCTGTGACCGGTATTTGTTGAGATTATTGGCTCTGTAAGGAGTCAGCAGAGGCAGCCAGCAGCATGCAGCTCTTTGAACCCTGCTGTTTTTATACAGACTCTGTGCTTCAGTACTGAAATTACCTCGACATTGATGTGATCCTTATAGAGGTTTTAGTGCACGGCCTTATAATTATAGACCTGTTCAGAAGTTAATTAGGGAGGAAACATGGTCTCGCCCATATGCACTGCATTTGGTGGGGGAAACAGTGTTTTCTGTACCTTTTTTTATTACATGCAGTCTCATTTCTTTCTGAGTTGGCTTTTGTATTTAAGCCAAGAGTTTAAACATGGAACCACAACTTTTGCCAAGATAATTATAAAGGATTCAAGTGAAGTGCCTTAAAAGCCCCTACGCCTCTTTTGTGTTTCTTTATCAAGTGGCAGTACTTCTTTACAATGCGGCTGAACTCCTGTGATCCCCTAACTACTCTCTGTATTTCTCAGTTTGGTCATTTTCCGTTTTGACCTTTTCCAGTGGAAGAAGGAAATCCCATTTCCTGCTGTATTGTACCTATAGGCATGAAATGCCGTACCAAAATATTCTGGAGTGGAGAAGAAACATTTAGTTGCTTAGGGGTGAAAGATATGCTGTTGCCTCTCTTCTTGCTCTTATCTGATGTATTTTGTGTCATTCTAGCTGTAAGAAAACATTGGCTTTCACACAGGCCAGCATGGGAAATGCTTGTTAATATGTATGACACATGAGTAAAAACAAAGAGACACATGTCTTTCTCTTCTTCTCTGTGCTGTAGCCATGTACTGTATGCGGAGCTTTGACAACTTTTACCAGTCTGAAATTTTTTCCAATACTACAGTTGAGGGCCTCTATCCTTGTTTACTTCAGTAAACAAGAAAGCAATCTGTATTGTTTGCCTGTGAACTTTGGGTTGAATAATTCATGACTTGGACTGCTGTCAGCTCGGGTTTCAGAGTGCAAAAACTGTACCCTGTCAAGAATGCCAAGGTTGTGTTACATGAAAACACAGTTTCTTTTTCATGGAGCTGTCATGCTTAACAAAGTGAAGGATGCACTTAATCGAATGTAGGATCTGCCTTTAAAATCTTTCCATCACCACTGACCACACAGAACATCACGCAGATATACACTACCGTTCAAAAGTTTGGGGTCACATTGAAATGTCCTTATTTTTGAAGGAAAAGCACTGTACTTTTCAATGAAGATGACTTTAAACTAGTCTTAACTTTAAAGAAAT
>JAVQJD010009213.1:0-37774 GCA_036023655.1 Nannoperca australis | reverse complement strand
TGTCTACAGTCTGTCCAAAACTATACGAAGCTTCTCTGATACTGGGACTTACTACTGTGCCGTGGTTACATGTGGAGAGATCCTGTTTGGTGAAGGAACTAAAGTGGAGACAAGTATGTATTTATAGTTGTATTAAAAACATTGTATTTATATATATTGTTTTTAGTTTTATAACAGTTGTAACCATAGTAATTGTTGGGATGTGGGGATGTGATGAGATTGATAAATATGGTCAAACGGGGCAAGAAACATAAACGGTCAAATGATAAAGCAGGTTGTAAACAATCCCACATGTTGGTCAAACTTATCTGGAAGAGAAAAAGAAGATAAACAATAAATATATTAGACAAAAATGAATTGTTTGTATAATGAGGATTTGGTAGCAAAATTACAGGTAATCTCACTTTTAAAACACTTTTTGTTTTGTGGTGGCTAATCTGGTTAAACTGTTCATGTTTCTTGGCAGTTAAAACGTATTTAACGTAATGTCTCCATGTTCAGAGATTTATTACTGTGCTGAGTACGATGTGATCATAACTTACAGAACAAATAGTCAGAACTAACTTTTCTTTAATTATTGTATTGTTTATTGGTTGATCATGTCACAGCTTGTTATTGTTCCCTGCACAATTGTGGCCTGAAAGGTGCAGTTATTTCATGACTCTCTGACAATGACTCTTTGGAAGGCTATACATTTAAATGTCATAATAATAATAATAATATTGATATTAATAATAATAACAACCACAACAACATAATAACCCATACATAATTATTTATCAAATCATTCAAAATCATTATTTATAATTACATAGAATATCATAACCTAAATGATAATGATAAGTAATATTTACAATACCCTGCACTATGCCCTAAAAAGCACGGATGAGTAAAAAGTAAAGGAGGAGGAAAGAGTTATATTTCTGCTGACATTTTTTTTTTATTTCAGGACAAGAATGGTCCCCAATTGTCTTTGTCCTCGGGATACTGTTGGCTCTCTGTGTGATTGTGATTGCCATCCTCGTTTTCTTAAGAGACTGAAGGTAAGTTTAGTAACACTGCAAAGATGGAGTACAGGACTTGTATTCGCTGGATTTCTCTACAATGGAAAGCAAGAAGAGGCACAAAAAGAGAAAACAGTAGCAACAATAAGCGCTGAATTTTGTTTGGGTGATATCCACTGATTTTCCAAAAAAAGAAGTTCAGTTTATTTAAGAAAGCCATCTCAACATGTATTTCATAGATAAAGTGAGGGTTACTGTTAACTTTACAAGAGTTTAGTTGTGCACTGTTTTATTCACACATGAGGCTGGAATTTTGTTTCTTCAATGGACACCCAGCTTCTGTGAGTTTACATGAAGAAAGGTTTTATGGGTAACTGTTACGTGCCAGGACATGGTCGTCACATATTTTTTTCTTTTCTTTGCTTTTCCTCCTCTCTCGAGGGTACCCTGTACATTTGCATCATCTAGTACTCCCTTGTTAGATACACCAGCTAGAAGACTGCTGCCACCCGTGTAAAGTTTTCACTGTTCTACTTTAGATAGAAAGCTAGGTTTTGTGTTTATGTTTTTGGTTTAGAAATAGGTTCTAGCTTAGCCTGGTTTTGTTGTTAATTTAACTTTTTCGGGCAGAGTCTACCCATCCCATCCTCCCCCACTTCATATTATTTGTATTTATTTTGTGTACTAATAAAGTATTGTAATATCAATCACCCCCGCGGTTCAAAGACGGATTTGTTTATCCTGTTGCCAGCCCCTTGCTATAAATGGGATAATCCTAAAAATAATTCCCTGGAAACGGAAAGCAGACATAACAGTAACCGTGGCTCGTAGAGTATAACAGAGGATCTGACGTGCACACCTCACAAATCTCAACAATGAGTTGTGTTGGAACAGAGTGTGAAGCAAGCTGATTGGTTGATCCAATGCCTGTAGGCCTTGGGGGACAGGATCAAAACAGAAGGGGGGGGACGCCGAAATGTTATACTCAAAATACAAAAGAGACAGCCATGTTAATATCTCAGAGTGATTCATATTCGCATATGTACCCGGGGAACTGCAGAAGCATGTTCCAGCCTTATCTTGTGTTTGCTCATGTTGCTTTGTTGAAATAATGAGAATGGATATTTCTGTTTGTGCTTGGTTGACTGAATCTTGAATCATTACTTAAAGATTTAATAGAAAATGTCACAATATCCATGTTGAATAAAAAATACGAAACATTTTGTGTTCAAATAAAAGCTACTATGTGTGATCGTACAAACGGCGCAAGTGTGACTTAACATAAGAGTATTGCATCAAATAATCTGACTCTGCACGGACATCTGTCATTGTTATCACATATTGAACTCCGTTTGTTTACCTTTTCAACAAGGCAAGTGATACTAAAGTTATGGATTGGGGTTTGTAGCTTTTCTTTAGGGTCTGGACATGAGCTAGGGGTATTGCTACTCAGTAACCAGTCCCAGCCAGATATCTGTGGAAAGAACAGAGCTTTTTTTGTTACTCTAACAAAACGGTCTGTCTTTGTAGGGATCCTTTCCATAATGTTGTGAGACACTTAGAATAGCAATCTGAGCCTGTCGGTGGCAAAAACAATCACCTTTAGAGGGTGTGCTCGACTGGAATTACACTTTAACGTCCTTTTAGTGCCCCCTACAGGTTGGTCTGCTCCTTAAACCCACCATGCTAAATTAGTGTTAACTGAAGTAGTTATTTTTCCCCTGGGTACCACTACTGTCCAGCTATTATTGAATGTATCAGTAAAAACACATTGAATAAGCATAGTTAAATGTGGCTATTTTGTGGTGTGTGGGGGGCATTGATTGTCACCACCATCATCATCAGCAATTTGGCACAAGAAAAGATAAAGTGTGTTTTATTGAGTAACACAGTTTCCTAAAATTCTGTAACTCATGTTCACAAACAGTTAAAGTTGTGAAACAACATAAACAATAGGGAATATGTGACACATACAAACCTTTAACACCTTTATCATACTTACATAAACACTGAATATAAAGGCTTCCTGCCTTGTGGTTTCTAGCTGCATGATTAGACTGCAGTAGTATTTACTATATTGTTGGTCATAATTCAAATTAAAAGTCCAAATAGAAAACGCAAAGTCCAAACAGAAAACAAAGATAGATTAAATTAAAACGATTATTATTTTACTCATAACTACTAGGAATATTTAGGTCATAATTAAAATATAAAGTCCAAATAGAAAATTGAAAAAGCAAATTGAAAATGTAAAATAATAATGACAAAAGTTCAATTTAAAATGCAAAAGCTTAAATACAAATGCTCAATCTGAAAGCATTTTTTGTTTGGACTTTGCGTTTTCTATTTGGACTTTTAATTTGAATTATGACCAAAAATATCCGCCATACAGAACAGCTACTAGAGAATCAAAAAATACAACTGCTTTTGGATAAAAGAAAAATAGTAAAGCATTTACTTAGTAAGTGAAATACTCTGAAGTATGGCTCCATACTCAAGCACCTTTGTCATTCATCACACAGTTACATCTCTCTTTTCTCTCTATCTTTTATATATATATATATATATATGCCCTTTTTGGCAATGACAGATTCTGTCGTTTAGGAAGCAGTTCCAATTAAAACTGTCCACAGTGAGGTTTGTGGATTTAAATGTAATGTTTTTAATGACGTGAGAACCTCTAAACACTTTAACCCCACTGGGGGCAAAAACTAAACCATCCACATTTGTTGAGGCGTTATCTTGTACCCAGCAGTATAACAGCTGCTCCTCTGTAAGACAACACTGAGGGCTGAAATACTCCAGGGGCTGAAGGAGGAGACTGATCGGCAGTTGGCTCTTCTCAACACGAAATGATATGAGTTGGATCTGCTGTGAGTCGCTGCAGGCCCTTTGTACGTTCTGCTAGTTACAAAACGTACAAAGGGCCTGTCCTCGCCTTCCTTCCTTCAGGGTCAAGTTATGTAAAAAGCTACTTTCATAACTAATGCAGTAACCGCGTGGCCTGCTGGGGGTGCTGTGCAGCATTCATGAGCTGGTGATCCCACTGGACATACATCCTGTCTCCTGCTCCTTCAAGGTGCTGCTGCAAGACGTAGTGAACAAAGAAACACCTTAAATTGATCACACTGTCACCTCACTGCGTAACAGTTAGCACTTTGCAAATCACTTTATCTGTAAAAACGCTGATTTAATACTATTCTGTAGTAGATTCATTATAGGAATAATTTTGTCACCTCAAGCTTCAGCAACTGCTCCACCTTTCCAAGCTGACTTTAAAAAAGGAATAGACATTTTTTATTTTAAAAATATACTTTAATACAACAGCTGCATATAAATATTAAAATATACATTATACAGGTGTACAGTACACTCACACAAAACCAAAACAAAAAATATTAGGCTTCTATTTGTACGGCACTTCTTGTATTTTTTTTGTATCATTTTATTTTAAACTATTTTCTTAAAGGTTACTTACTGACGAAGGAGTTGTACATAAAGATGTGTTAATGTGTTAACAGGTCCGTAGTATTACTGTTGTATTGTGATTACTGGGTTATGGAAAGACAGACGGAGGGGAAAGGAGAGGAGGAAAAGAGAAGAGGAGGAGGAAGGGTTGCTGTACAGTATATGACATGGCATTGTGGAATGTTTGCTAGTCTCTTGATTTTCCATCATTCAACACGTTTTCAGGTAGATTAAAGACCCAGCAGGGATGTGATTATCGTCTCCACCGGTCGTCTTTGATGGATACCAAAGTATCATTTCTTTTCTAATGAGCCTTTTTTCCTGCTCACATCCACAACCGGCCTTAAATCTCCACTCATCGATTTCGACAGAAACGACTGACTTGGTTTTGGCTGAAGCCACGAGGTGTCTCTCAGCTGCCCTCTCATACATCATAATTACATTTCAGATACAGAGCTGAGAGCCTGTGTTTCAAATCTCTGGCGAAAGTTGAAAAACCAAAGAGATCTTTTACCACCCTCGGGCACTAGCCCCATGTAGATCTTTCACTGCTAGTTACAATGAGGAGTTACATGAATATGAACGTAGACTGTATATAAAGATGGACAACATGACGGAGCCCCATAAACAAAGCCTAAAACATCTGGATTGCCCCCTGGTGGCTGGCTGCAGTATGGGTCATAAGCTCCGCCTCATCCCAGTTAGCAGATGGGACATCAAAGTACATTGTTCAAGTGTTCATTTTTGGTTTTAATTAGTTACTTTGTGCTATAAAAGGGGAGTGTGATGTCATGATCGACAACTTGCTTATGATTGGTTTGGGCGGGTGTATGGGTGGGACCTTGATGCCTCACTAGTGCAAGATGGCAGCGCCCGTATCCGGGATATTTTGGCTTCACTTGCACAGTGGGAGGAAGAGGAGACACATTGGTCATCTTTATATACAGTCTATGATTTAAACATGTAATGTATGTATCAGTAGTTTAGACCCCCCCAAAAAAACTTGTTGTGACAGGAAGTCACTGTGCTGGCCAAGAAATAGTCCCATGCACAACCTTCATAGACCCACAAATTGTAATTTTTGTTTTTGTACAAATTAAAAGAGACAGCACGTTAGTTAATGAGCTTCAGAGGTGCTGGTAGGTGGATTTTGAATCCACCACAACTGTCTGGTAGCAGATTGTGTGTACGTGTAGGATTCCGCAGCTCATATTAAGAAGCTGATTAAAGAAACAGGTATTTCAGGGTCTTTAAATGACCTTCAGGGTTTTTGAAAGATTGCCAGAGATTTAGATTTCATAAAAACAGACGCTTTGCTCTGTGACTTGAATGCAGTGATAAGACTTAAGAGGCACAAACTGGAGCTAGCTTGAACCAGCTTCCTCCACTTCAGCTTCACTGATAAGAAAACTCCATGTGGACCTGCAAGTCTAAACCGAAACCTTCCCTCATCTGGCTTCTTCCAGGTCAGTGACAAAGCAGACGGGGGCATCAGGATACATACCGGCACAGCAAGTGGCAACGAATCCTCCTCCTCCTCCTCTGCAGCTGTCAGAGTGTGAAAAGGGGCGGAGGTGGTGGAGGGGATTAAAAGGTTTCGGATAAACTATTCGTAGGCCCAGGCTAAGTGCTGTTTCCCCCGGCCTCCTCTGCCTTGAGGCCTGTCGCCTTTGAAACCGGAGAAGCCTGAGTGTCTGCGACAATGTGAGCGCTGCAGCAGAGCGGGGACGTGCACCCACAGGTCAGCAGCGTCCCACCAGTGTAGGCTTACTGATGGGTCTATTCAGCCCGCCGGTCCACAACGCCTCAACGCCCGGGTCCAAACCCCACTGCGCTCACTTGAAAGGTGCTGAGGGTTCAACAGTCCTCGTCACTGCAACCCTTTATTTGTCTTACTCGACTCAACTTAGTGTTTTCCAAAGAGGGAACTATTAGACCTTGGATATCTTAATTCGAGCATACCAGCATGGGCACGAGTGGAGGGGAAAGTCTCTTTGCAAGGCAGGACAATAACACAAGCAGCTGTTCAACATTAAACCTTTCCAGCCAATAAGAGTGCAACTAACACAAAGTCTATAAAATGTCAAAAAACTGTGAAAATAGAAACATTTTCAAACTGCTTGTTTTTCCGACTAAACGGTTCAATAGCGAAAGATACTCAATTGTTAATCATATAAATCAAAGATTGTCAGCATATCGTTAAATAACGGACACTGGAAACAGCGAATGTTTTTTTTTTTATACAACCTGAATAATTCATCGATTATCAAAATTAGTTAGCCAAAAAGTAGTTTGGTTTAAATTTGATGCCAGTTGACCCCCGGAGCCTCCCACACTTCAGAATGCTAATGGTATTTCTCATTTTCTATTTATATAGTATCTATTTATTTCATCATGCTTTATCTTTATATGACTGGTGTATTATTGACCCTGTGTAAATCTGTGACTTCAAACTGAACTGAAGCGGCGCATCTTCAAGCGGTCTATTTTCTGCAGACACGTTTCCAGAATAGTTTAGAGTTGTCCTGCTGACATCTTTTGTAGATTGAAAGCAGATTTAGCTGCAGCTCAGTTATGTACAATGATTCTTTTTGGATTTTTTGGAATAGTCCAGTTGAAGGAAAACAATTGCATTCCTTCTGCTTCACAGACTTTGGAGATGTATTGGCATAAAATCATTAAGATTTGGGAGATTTGCTTGTTCACTTTCTTGCCTTCGTTAAATGAAAAGTCTGAAACCATTCTCTTTGCTTAGCTTAAAGACAGGAAACAGGGAAACAGCCAGCCTAAATCTACCTACCAGCACCCCCAAAGCCCCCCCCCATAAGAAAGTGGGCTAATTAATGAGTTTCAGAGGTGCTGGTAGGTGGATTTTGTCACCTTTGGACAGAGCCAGGCTAGCTATTTCCCCTTGTTTCCAGTCTTTATGCTAAGCTAGGCTAACCTACTGCTGGCTGTAGCTGCATATTCACCGTAATGACTCGAGAGTGGTGTGAATCTATTCATCAAGCACTCTGCAAGATAGCATACAAGAGTATTTCTGAAAATGTCAAAATATTCCTTTAAATATTAAAATTCACGTCAATAAAATGAATTGACGATAAATAAGGGCATTTAAATAAGTCTGAGAGTGAATTGCAATGGTGGGCACATTGGCTACAATAACAGCAGATGGCCTCAGAGCTGTAACACGACGCAGCCGTGTTTGGTAGATAGCGATTATTCGACTACTTGTTTCAGTGCTACAGCCAAACACAGAGGAGAGCACGTACGTCCTCCAGATACAGCGTCGTTATCCACTGAAGTGACTTAAGGGACTCAGTCAGCCAAATGTTACCGGACTAGTGTTAGTGCATTACAAACTATTTTCTTCAGATCTCTGACCTAAATCTCTTCTGATTGAATTGAATGAAATTGAGCGTGCTCTTTGGGGGTGGATCCAGCTTTCACTATGAGGTCGGAAAGTAAACTTTCCTCTTTCTCGCAAAAGAGCGACAGAAGTTTCTGGACTGTTTACTTCTCTCTGTCTCTGGCAGACGGTGACACCCAACGAGGAAGTAACTCAGATAAGAACAGTCCAGATTATGCAAAATCATTGTCCATATTAGGTCAGAGTTGGCAAAATTTGTGAGCTGAGAGCATCAGTTGTGTCATCTTTAAATCACAGCTGTTCCTCGGGTGGACGCGGGCCGAGCTTGCCATGTAACGTCCATCATGAAAGCAGCTACAGAAACGTGACCGAACAGCAGACATCTTTGGGTCATTCCAGTCTCCCCCTCACATATCTGCCTCCTGCTTCCAGGTGCACGTAAACAGGAACTTTCTGGGAAACCGAGTCAGGAATGTGAGAAGAAAAGTGACCACTCCCTGTTAAAGCTTTACAGTTGAAAGGCTATTTCATGATATAAAAATGTCCAAATGTTTCTTTAAAGAGGAATCATGGTACAGTATCAGTTTAAGCACTTTCACAAGCTCACAAGTTGCGCATAACCCGGCTTCATGTCTTGTTTGTTGTTTGGATCTGTGGCAGTACTTCACTGTGTTACAACAGTTTTCTCTTCAGTTCAGTTTTTGGCATATATATGAATGTACACAGCAGAAGGTGTTTTTTAATGTTACACAACACCGCTTTGGAGGAATGAAAACATCAGGACAAACTTGTGCATTCAAAGTGGAATCCATCTTAAACCCAAAGACCTCGTCCTCCTCCGACGACACAGATGGGTTGCTCAACATTTTAAACTTTAGCGATATGTATGTTTTGGGCTGTTTCCTCTCTTTTTGTTTGTTGTTGTGGGAGGCGAGGGAATGTAAAAAGGAAGCTGCTGCCAGCATGAGATCCTGTGACTCCGCTGGCAGCTTCACCAGCTTCCCAGCTTGAGAGAATGTGGGAGGAGGCAGGAATCACTTCTCAGCAGCAGAAAGAGTGCCGAGCGCACCTTTAATCAACAGAGGGTTCTTCTACTGGCCTCAAAGACTTTGTCCTATCTCTTACTGTGAAATGATCACATGAAAACCCGACCAGGCTAGAAGCTCTGTACCAGCGGCAGAGCTCCACGATGAAACTTCTTCCAGCTGAACGACAGGAAT
The DNA here is from genome assembly GCA_036023655.1 of Nannoperca australis. NCBI lineage: Eukaryota > Metazoa > Chordata > Actinopteri > Centrarchiformes > Percichthyidae > Nannoperca > Nannoperca australis. Next base: position 28,712 of record JAVQJD010009213.1, on the reverse strand, counting down.
TTACAGTACATATACTCATACGACCGTGAGCAACATGTCCCAGAATGAAAAGGAACGAGAAACTTCAACAGGAGCAAGACAAGCTGCCATGGACTCCTGCATCCACAGCTTTCCAAATGACCATGAGCGAGACCTCAAGGGGAGGTTAAGGTTAAGTGCTCCTCTCCTGGTTAAGACAGGAAATGGAGTTTCCATAGGAGGGAAACAGTGTGTGATAGAGTAGCAGCTTTGGAATGCAGCCCACACGGGAGCTCGTCAAGGTTGAAAAACAAAAGGGGATTGCTTAGCTAACATCCTCTCCTCTACTTCGAATTCCCAGAGATGATGTTCACAGAAACCGGTGCCAGCTACTGTTTCCATGTATAGGTTTGAATCGGACAGCAAAACATTTTGGTTGACTTTAGTTTTTTGGTTGAATGAGTGATATGATCTTACTCAGGCCTGCAGTTTAGTTTGTTTCCCACTAAGTAAAGTCAAGTGAGGCCGAGCTCGGAGCAGTAGTCATGGGTTACGTTTTACCTTGTAATAGGGTTTAAGATCAGGCATAATAACACAGGTCCCTGTGGCTTTAAGCTCCAGGCACTTCAGAAAGGCGTCATTATGCAAACAAACTGCCTATTACAACAGTACATGCTCGCAGGCCAAAACCCAGTCAGCAGTTCCTGCCTGATCTCTCCGCTCAGGTTTGCATTGCTTTTCATTTTTTCATAACACAGTAGCACCATACTGAAACAAACCGAGACCACCAGTCTGTCAAATAGCGCTGAACACCCATGACAAGTCTCTCAATAGATACCTGTCAGACAAAAGGTGCCAAGAATCTTTTTGTTTCTTTTGGAGGATCTGAAGCCCTCTTCGAAGGTGCTTAGTTGCTTTTACCACAGTGCAATTCAAAGGGTCCTTGACTTTTGTTTAATGTCCACATTTAGAGACCTTGGACAGGTTGGTCTTCAGCTTCAGCAAAGACCACAGGAGAAAGGCAGAATTCAAAACTCTCAAGACTGACACCCACTTTGTGGGCTGTGGCATTACCAAATAACAACAAAATCTGAATAAAAATACAAATCAAACTTATTTGCTTTCTAAATCTACAAGTGTTTTCCTCTATTTGTCATTGCAATTCAGGAAGGTGCGCTACATAATCAGGTCAGGGGTTGAGGGGAGGGCTTTGGGAAGGCATTGAGGACACTTCCCATTTGTGGGTAAAAAGAAAGCCACTGCAGATAAGCTAAAGGAGCACCAGGCTGCAGAGCTATAGGCCAACCAGATACCTGTCTGTCACACAGCGGCCTCTCAGGTCCACGGTAGTAGTGCATTTAGGTGAGGGGAATTAAAGTCCGTTCAGTGACGCCATCCTTTAAGGATGCACATGGGTAAACATGACAACAATAACAAATATTTTCACTCACTCTTCCCTCACTTTTCAAAACAAAACGACGTGTTGGTTGAAGTGATGGTTGGCAGCATCTGAAGCAGTGAGAGGATTTGGTGTCCAAGTGGGTCAGCAGTATCTTTGGTCAGTTTGAATTAAGGTGCAGTTTTACTTTGCTTACATTTTGATGGGGTGAAGGGCTGTTAAAGAGGGGGTGGAGGTGTGGGGGAGGTATTAAAGTGCCATGGACTTTTTCCACAACAAACAGGCTGTTGTTTTCATCAGCAGCTGTTCTGGCATGAGCACTCCATCACTTGTTGTGTGTCACAACACTTACTGACATTTCAGATGCCAATGCAATCCAAATGGTATGCAGTGCTTCTATAGGAGCCCGGCCAAAAAAACCCACACACCCGCTTTCTTTGTCCTCCAGGCCTGGGCTCCTCCCACTTCCTTATTTCAGTACTTCCTCTGTCCTCAAATGCCCCCTCGCCCTCGGCTCACTACCGGTCCCCTGCCGGCAACTACGACCATCTACAAAACAGTGCAATGTCTATTCATAGGCACACTGGGATACAAATACAGCACACAGAGGGAGAGAGGACACTATACACGCTCATACAGTATGTTACATGTCCAACACGCACACACACAAACGCACGCACACACACACACACACACACACACACAGAACACAGAATACAGAGACGTCAGCAGCAGCAGCAGGGTGGCAATTTACTCCCCATTTTGTTTAGGCTACTCCTTCCTCGTCTTCTTCTTCTTTCCCAGCATCTCCACCTCTTTGCTCTTACTCAAATGTGTACAATGTGAGAGGAGGCGGTGGAGAGAAGCTTGGTCGGGTCAGGTTGGTTGGCGGTGCTGGGAGGGGAAGCCGTGGAAGAGGGAGGAGGAGGAGGATGGAACGCTGGTTGAGTTTAGCCCGCCGCCTCATCGTCTCCCTGCGCGGGCTCTTTGCGTTGGTTCTGACCGCCGGCGCTGGCCGCCAAAATCCTCTGCACAAAGTCTTTGGTCCGCCCGGCGACTAAAGGACCTGCAGTTGACACAGAAGTAAATTACAAAGTGTGATGGAAAGACAAGTACAAAACAGCAACAGCTCCTTACGGGAAAAAATATATGAGAGTAAATGTGGCAGAATATTTTAAGTCTCAAGTCAATTCCCACAATTCAAGTCCTGAGTCAAGTCCCAAGTCAAGACCGACAAGTCCCAAGTGCTAAACTTTGAGTTTTGAGTCCTAAACAAGTCATTGCAGGCTCTTCACCGGATGTAATGCTCTTTTATCAACAGTATCAATCAATATATTACATTTAAACAAATCATAAATGCCTTTTAAACATTTGTTGACATTGTTGACAAGTGCAACTGAACTTGATCATAAAAACAATGCAGTGTTGACTTTGCACTCTCCTATCATATAGCACTATTAACCACAACAGAGTGAAGTTTGTATGTTTCTGTCCTTTAATTAACAGATGTTTTAATCTTTAGGCTCGGAGAAGGTATCAAGGTTTTTCAAGGCAAAAGGCTCAAGTGACGTCACAAGTCCACACCTCTGGTATAGAGTACAGATATCAAAACCTAAAAAACACAATGAGAACACAGTAGATGCTAACATGTTAGCATGAAGCTCCACACCCATTGTTCTACCAGAGATACATTTATGATTTGGGGGATCTTTGGAATAATCACTTAAAAGGACTAAATGTGTGTAATTCTTCTAGATTTGTTGCGCTTTGTTTCTCACCACTGGACTCTCGGAGGATGTCTTCCAGGCGTTGGGTCATCCCTCGCTCGTCCGTGTCCTCTTCTTCGCTGCTCTCCACCCGCAGTCTGATCACCTCCTTGATCCTCAGCAAAGCACCCAGCAGGTTCTCTGTGAAGGACAAGGTAATGTCAATGACCGATTCAACCTAAGAAGAGCAGTGCCACATCAATATACTACATGGAGGGCAGATCTTTCAATATCGGGGCCAGTACCACTGATGCCAAAACAATGTTTTTTCAATACCTTACGTTGAAGAACATTGTCACTTTTTTCTCACAAAACTATTTAAACACATCAGTGTTTAACGTTGCCTCAACACAAGGTAGCCGTGCCAAAATAAAACACTCTAAAATTAACAAAATTAGCATCAATGTCAATATTTGATATTTGACAAATCTGGATAATCAGTGTGAGACATATTTCAGTTGGGACTCAAAAATGATTCAGGTTTGAAAAAACAGCTCTAGCTACGCATAGCATGGTGTGTCTCAAAAATACACAGACCAAATCCCCCCCGCCCCCCCCAAAAAAGTAACATGACATAACAACAAAAATTGTGCTTTATGGGACAGAGAGGGTGTTTGTTTTGAAGAGCAAAAGGGAAAGTACAGGAAAAGGAGAGTTCATTTAAAACTAAGAGAAGTGAAAGTGAAATAAGGTCAGCGGTAGCCCAACTGTAAAAGTGCTAGGCTTGTGACCAGAAGGATAGATTTAGGTGGTGAAAGTGAAACAGCAGTACTCATCCGTCCCTCATTACTTCAGCTCAGGTGCCCTTGAGCTAGACCATTCAGGCCCCAACTGCCTCAGTGGGATCTGCTCAGTGGTCAGCAAATCAGACTGGGGCTGAACTGTGCAGCTTCCAGGTGTGAATGTGCGATGGTGAGTGGGTGTTCATTTTTCCTGTTTTTCTATTGTTGTAAAACACTCCACCAGATTTCCTTTTTTCAGTCAAAAGCCCTCAACAGTCTTTGGTTCCAGCTTTGGTTTGCTGCTTTTCTCTTCCTTAATTTTTTAAAAATTTCTTTTAAATATATTTGTAACCTTAAAAAATGTGGGTTTTGGAGTGTTGATTGACAAAACAAACATCCTCTTGGGAAACAGAGCACACAAGTTTCTTTTGTTATTTTACATAGATATTGAACATAATCGTCAGTTGCAGCTCTAGCTAACACACATTGTCAGATACAGGGTACTTTTCGGGTTTTGTTTAAAGTTGTTATATTCATGTGGTGATGATTTGCTGATGAGCGAAACTTTCACATCATGCACCTTGAAGGCAAAGTCAAACATACAATATATTAATAAACTAATAGCACCTTACATGTTTTCTAATCTGGCGGTTACTGTGAGTTGGTGCCTCGCTCCTACAGTCTGCACCAAATCTGAAGTTCAGATCAGCTGCCTTTCTTCACTCCAAAACAGGATTTGCTCTCTGATGATTCATGCACACATACACACACACCAGCACCTCCTGTAATTCTGGCTCCTCCCCCTGTGAGGTCATGTGACCTGGCAGGGGCCATGACAGCCCTCCTGTCAGTGCACATTATTCTCGTATGGATCTGATACCTCTTTTGCCCGGTGCTCATCTCAGCGGGGAGTGTGTGTGGGCAAAAGACCACAGTGGGTCTGACCATTTTCAATTTTTCTGTACCCACTCTCACAACTCTCTCTCTCACACACACACACACACACAAACACACACACACACACACAGTAACTGAAGTCAGGAGGCCTCCCAGCACTGGCGTGGCGCCAAAGTCCTACTTGTTTGAAGTTTCCTGTTGAATCTGCTGGTAAGCATGTGAAGTGTGTTTTGTATAGATGCAAATTACAGTGATCGAGGGAGGGAGGAGGGGAGAGAGAGAGAGAGAGAGAAAAAGAGAGCAAGCAAATGAAAGAATAAAACAGAGAAAGAGTCACAGGAGCAGGGGGAGTGAAAGAAGGGATGTGTGAGGTCACGCCTTGTGTGTCTCGGCTTTCTGCCAGTGCACCAAAGATTTGTGGGAGCCACAACTAAAGCCTCCACAAAGAAATGCTGGTCCAGGATCAGGAATGACGGGAATGTTAAAAAACGGGAGGTAAAAAAAAGGACAAAGAAAGTTGGATGCTGTTTAGGGATGAATTCAAAAAAGTCGAACTGTACCAGACGAGGAGGAGGAGGAGGAGGAGGAGGAGGAGGAGGAGGAGGAGGAGGAGGAGAAGGAGGACGAGGAGGAGGAGGAGGAGGAGGAGGAGGAGGAGGAAGAGGAGGCGGCAGACAGGACCGGGCTGACAGAGTAGAGGTGTTGATCAGGAACAAGGTGAAGTCACCCTTCTCAGCTTTTTCCCTCAATCAGTGTGTTTGCATGCTCTTCAGTGATCTTGTTATCATCGCCGTTCTGCCACAACCTGATTTCTTAAATAGGGCATATTCAATTTGGCCTCGCAAAGATGTTTTTTCAGTGATTTGCAGCTTGAGTTTTATTTTATTCTTATAATAAAGAGAGTTGGCAACAAGTTAGATTCACCACTCTGCAGCTATGAGATGTGTTATTTGTTGTATGTGAGAGGACAACAGTGGAAATGAACCATTAGGCTTTGTTGTAATTTTATCCTTAACGACTGTAACTTGTGTAAAATAAATCCAATCAGTCATTAAACATTATTTCAACTTGGTTTTCTTCACTAGAAAAGCCATTAACACAGCTACACTTCTGCTGAATAAACTTTACATCCAATTTTCAACGCTGAACTTAAGGTTGTTTCTAAAATGTTGACAAATTCCCACAGTAAGACAAAACTGGTGATACTGGAGCTGCAACAATTAGTCGATCAAAAGAAAATGAATTGCCAACTTTTTGGATAATCTATTATTCGTTTCACTTGTTTTTCCAGCAAACATGTCCAACATTTGCGGTTTCCAGCTTCTTTTCGTTGTTCTTTCTGACAGTAAATTAAATTCTTTGGGTTTTGGACTGTTGGGCGGACAAAAGAAGCAACTTGGAGATGTCACTTTGGGTTCTGGGAAACTATGATGAGCATCTTTAATAAATAAATAAATTAATGAATCAATGATGAAAATAATAATTAGTTGCAGTCCTACTTCCTACAGAGCCTCTTCTTTCACTATCAGGGTTGTCCACAGGAGAGTATTATATTATGTTAGAGGCGTGTTGTCTTGCCTGAAATAAAAACGGCTCTGCTAACACTTTTAAGAAAAATAACATTAACCTTAGGAGAAAGAGAGCAGAAGCACTACGTCTCACAGCAAACATCAAATATTTCATGAGTGAGGCTGCTAGTAACTAAATCAATAATGAGACAAAGCATCAGGGTCTGTCAGATGCAGCGCAGGGGGATGACAGGGAAAGAGCCAGCACAATGTGTGTTCGCTCTCGTTGTTAATTCACAGATCAGAGCCGACACAATGTAAGGAAAAGCAAGAAGGGAAGAGTAGAGAGAAACAGCTCAATATTTCTTTTCTTGTTATGTTGATGCTTGTTTTTGTTCCTTTTTACTACTGCAACGCTGCAATTTCCCCTTGGGGATTAATAAAGTCTATCTCTGTATCTCTCAGGAACACTATGAGCTTGTTTATAACACAAATCCAGTTTCACAGAGTCAGCATCCAACTGAAGCTAGTTTAACCAGCCAAATGCTCGCTGTGTCATCAGTCCAAATACTAAAAGAATATATATGCTGCTGCCATCATTAGAACATGTGCACCATCACGCCACCTCACACCGCACTTCAGCTGCTGGTGCTTTTTGCACCCTCGGTAGTTGTATTTCATTGTAGCTTGTATTTTAGACTTTATTTTGCACTTGATTCTGACTTAAATTCTGTACTTTCTGTAGCTGTAAATTTATATTGAATGTGAATTGAAATGCACCATTGAGGCTGACACAGTTGTAATTGCATTGGGCTTTCAAAATGATAATAAAGTTCTTGAATTGAATTGAATATTTGGTGATAATATGAATTATAAAAGGTTAAATAATCTTTCTAATCTAATCTACAGCTTTCGAAGAGTAAAAAAAGGAACCTAAACCAAACACGTCCAGACTCTTAAAACCTTTCTTTGTTACTATGAATGCCACAAGACAACAAACAAATACAACAGGATCGTTTCATTTCAAACATTAAAAGATTTTTGGTTTCCATGAGTGAACACCAGATTATGTTGAAAAATCTAACATTTTTCAAGGAATATTCCTAATCTTGAATATATTACACTTAAAATATTTGTCAGTAGAGGAAGAAGAATGCATTCCTTCAGTTGGAGTTGAAACTTGGAAATCATCCCAATAGGATGTGTGGTATGTGTCCAGTCTGCAGTACTGACCATACTCCTGGTTGAGCCCCCACAGCTTGATCTTGTTAGCTTCGTGCTGGGCCTTCTTCTTCAGCCGGCAGGCCCTGGAAACAGAGAAAAAGAAAAGCACCGTCATTCTCTGTTCTAGTACTCCCTCTCTCCATGTGATCCTGTTACTGTCTGCGGGTTCACACCAAGAGCAACTGGAGAGCGATGAGTGTATTTCCAAACTGTGAGGAGAGATTGACTGGAAAGCTCCCTCGTCCCTCCACTCCTCCAGCAACCATTTGACATAACTCTGGAGGCATATGGCCGGTTTGGTTTCAGCGTATTTGGGGTTGACAAACGGCAGCAGCGAATGACTCAACCAATGCATATTAAATATTAATGCGTCTCGTGGGGACTGTTCTCTGCAGCGTGCAGAGTTTTTCTCTTTTGCTGCAGCTGTCAGTCAGCGAAGTAAAACTTAAGGAAACAAAACCCTGGCAGGCCAGTAGTGTTGGACAGAACGCTCCCTCTGTGTCTCTCTGCATGTTGAAATGTCAGAGTTTGCCTCTCAGCCACGTTCTTGTAAATTCCCAATTTGTACCCTGGTCCCTGCTGGTTTGCGGAGGACCCGACCACAAAACAACGTAGCTGTTCCTGATCATTGCGGGGATGGGACTGATAAAGCACAGAGAATGTTCAAACATGTGTCACGGGTTTGTAAGTACATTTGTAAATGTGTTTCCCTACTATCCCACATGGGACGTTTTTCAAAGAAATGTCCCTGCTCTCAATTCAAAACCAAAAATAGCCCCAAAGAAGACGTGCTGTTGATTGTGATGGCTTACCTACAGGCGCCTGGAAGGTGGGAAAACATATTCACCAAATTAAAACCCTCCAGTACTTGGATGGGTTTGAAAAATGGCCGCTGTGGTTTGTCTTTAGGATAATTGGAGGTGTTTTCAAACCTGAGGCTCAAACAATGGAGTGTCTGTCCAAGCTGGAGGCACCGCAGCTAAGGTCTGGGCCAGCGTTCTTCCTCACCACCGCCTGAACGCCTCGGGTGAGGAGTTTTTTTTTTTACAAGACAAACAAAAGAATAGGAGAGACTGGAGGCGGTTAGGACAATCCCACTGCTAACTCTGACCTTCCACAATAATGACAGTAAAACAAATCCTGCATATTAAATGAATACACGAACTTCAGGATGAGTAAAGCACAGTGACTTTAACTGAACAATGATTGTTCTTAGCGTTCTCCTGCTTTTTCTTTATTTACCCTCCAAGAACTTTCTATCTGATGTGTTTGTCTCGTGTTTGTTTGGAATAATAAAAATATTCCCAGAGTACCTCTGCCTGTAGTAATGTCCTTTCCTCCAAATTCTCCCCCTCCTTTTCTCCCTCCTTCCCTCCACAGATGAACTCTCTATGCCCTTCCTCCCCCTCCTCATCTCCCTCCTCGTCTGCCTCCTCAATCCTGCCCTCATTTCCTCCAGCCTTTCATCTTGCTTTCCTCTATCTTTCTTTTGTTTATACCATTATGCTACATGTCCAAAGTAAACTCATTAAAAAGGGCCAATCAACTCAAAGATACACCCAGACATACATGTTGAAATCATTTGTGTTGTGTCTATCATCCTCTGAGACATTTTTTAATGTCTGTAAATGTAAATGTAAGATGGAATAAAAAGCTTATTATGGCAATTTGCTCAGAGGTTGAGTTTTAAAAGGTCACTTTCAGTATGGTACGCTGTGTTCCACTGAGGAAGAGTTGAAATCAAATGCTTCCTGACACTTCAGGACACTGGAATTAAGATTTTCCATCATGTTAAATCAACGATGCCTTAAATTCCACTAAGATTAGATGTTTTTCTCAGTGGACTCTTCTCTCTCCGTGTCTATCAGAAACAGCATTACAAGGTCAACTATTTAAATGCACCACATATTTGAAAACCGATCTTGACAAGGCTAAAGACTGCATAAAAAAAACACAGAGCCCTGCAGGATTCTCTTCAATTTTGTTTTCTGCAAACGATTTACAAACACTGAAAATCTCTCAAAATGCCCACTCATGCCTGACAGATCGATACAGAAGGGTCTCCTGGGTGCTGACTTGGTGCAGAAGATGTAGGAGGGCAGTAAGTGGTAAGTCTGGTACCTGGAGGCCAGCTTGTTCTTCTCCTTGCGGGAGCGGGCTCGGGCCACGGCGGGCAGGTCGTTTACCGGACCCATGCCGTCTATGGCAGCGTTGAGCTTCTGCAGCTGCTCTCCGATGTTGTGGAGCTTCTGGGGGTTTGGTGTCAAGTCACTGGCGTCTGTCTTGCGAGCTTTGCGGCGACCTTTCTTGCCTGGACACAGGACGAAAGTCTGTAAAAGCCTGTCAATCCTCTTTAGTTCACTCTTTTTACCCATAAACCCACCAGGGTTGCCCGTAAGTCAAAATTCATGCTGTGCAGCCTAATTTTGTTGTTCTTGTCAAGATCCCAAATCTAAGCCATGCTCTGTCACCAAGAAATGTTTAGAAATGGATGAACAAGATTTTGTTTGATTGTGCAGCTAAAAAAATAGCATCCCTGCTTTTAATATCTCTGTGAAATGTTAGAAGAAGCAGTTACAGAAAATAGTTTAGGCAGTAGAAATGCTGTGATTTTATTGCACAGGATTACATTAATGGACTGTATCGTGTTCTTCTGAAGAATGCAGGCTGCCAAACAGACTGCTGCAGCTACAGTTGTGCCCGACGTTAGACTCGCTTATCAGGGAAATACTGACAAATTCAGATTTTGGCATGAAAGTTGTATGTAGGGCACATGCCTGAGGGTCCCGATCCCATTTGTGTCACACGAGAAAAAAGAAATGGGACACTTTGAGCAGCAGTGTGAATGTGGCTTTAATGACTCCTGCTGCTAAAAGGCTCTCCCTGAGTGGATCTTTACACTTTTATGTCCAGCTTCACCTCCATGTGATCAGGGCTGCAATTAACATGAATCCATCAATTATCTTTCTGATTAATCAGTTTATCAGAGTGCCAAATCGCTTACTTCTTCTAACCCATAGTCAAAAAACTACTGAAAACCACAAGTTAGTAAGTTCATCAAAATGAATAGTCTGATTGGTCAGTACTGCAGTGTTCTCACCCTCTCGGCGGTACAGTGTGCTGGGTAGAGTGCTTGAGCTCCAGGACAGAGACCAGTGGACGTCTCCGCCCAGCTTCTTCTTTGTGGCTGACTCTCGAGCACGCCGGTATTCCCAGAAACAGCGGCGCTTCGAGGGGCGCTCGCCTGGCTGCCTCACTGTCTCGGTCTCCGCCTCTGAGGGGGTGACACATCCAAACACATGGAAATGAAGTACAGGCTTTGCAGTTGTGTCACAAATCTTTAAGCAACAAATGCAGTTTAGCTGACTGGATTTTCATGCTTTTTAAATTTATACAGTAATTAACCAACATGGGAATGCCCTTAAATGCCACTAATCTAAAACATGACTAAGCAATTTATAAAACAAGATTACAGCCGCGCCCCATGACTGTCAATTCACACTAGAAAAAAAATTATTTGATGGATAAAAAACATAGACAACTTTGCTATTCTTAGGTCAAAAATGTAAAGTGTGATTTAAGCGTGGCACCAGAGAAAGACCATGTTGTCACAGAAAACAAAAAAGTGAGCATGAAAGTATTTACAGACTTGCATGGCAGTCTTTCCTCGTTTTGGGCGAGGAGAGGCAAGAAGAAACGTCAGGAGATAATCCCAATCATTAGGATTGATCCTCTAAGCATTGTGATCATCCACGACAAACTTATTGGAAAGATGGCTTTTCACATAATGGTCAAAAACCAACCACAAAGTATTGGACACATTTTGGTCAAGAGCCAAGCAAAGTGACAAAAGGTTCCATTCAAAATGATCAGAATTAATCCTCTGGATACCATGAATGTCTGTGCCAAGTTTTAGAGCAATCTATCAAATTGTGGTTGAGATATAGTCTGGATAAAGATGACAACCACAAAAAGTCAACCCAGTGATTGTGTTGTTGTCAAAAGGTTTTACTGTCAGCTGTTTAAAAATGCTTGCTGTATTTACTCTCACTGTTATCTTCTGGTTTTATTTCACTGTGAAGCCAACTGCACTGAATTACAATTACCTGTGGATATAAGCAACAGAACTGCAGAACTGACAAAGGGTTTGTTTAAAGTCGGATTGACCTGTGATAAGAAATTTCACAACATCTCCCACAGATTAGAGAGATTACAGTGTCTCACTCTGGTGCAACGTTTAGTTCCATCTGCTGCAGTTGTCTTGATTCCAACAACACAACTAGAGTTCAGTATCTAAATCCTAGCTTTTCCATGCAAAAACAAACTGTTCTTCAGTTGTTTACAAAATGTATTCTTAGCATGACATACCCACCACCCTCACCCACTGGGCTTTGTGCAGTAATTATTTAAAGGATGTGTTTTTTATTGGCATGTATTGATTTATTTCTGACTCTTTGCTTTTAAGTAATTGTATTGTCTTGAATCTATATTCATACGCTTATACAGAGATCTGTATTAGCGTATGAATAAAAACAGCATTTAGAAAATGAAATATTCAATCAAGCTCCATTTTTAGGATAAGAAAAGGAACATTTTTGAATGCAATCTGTTCCAGATGTTGCATCAGTAATACTATAGGTTTGGGACCCACCATAGAGCACCAGTGATGCAATAATCCAAATACAAAAATCAATACTCCCGGCGGTTTTATAAATATATTATGAACAAAACAAACTCTCATCCTTTATTACGGAGGTGGACAACATTGACAGCCATATCTAAGATATTTAATAGAGGAGCAATACCCTGCAAGTTAATATGACAGATGAAACCTAATCATGACTGACAGGTATTAATGTTTACGTTTGCCTGGTATGAAATCACGCTGAGAACCCTAATCCACAAACACATGCTTTATGTCCTAATGATAAAGCCAGCACCAGCTAGAACTGAACTCATGTATGCAGTTTCAGAGGCAGACACCTACACCAGCACGCAGACGTCACGGCAGATTAGCCTCAGGCGTGCAGAGCCATGAATAATGGCATCATAAATAATAGAACATGCAAAGATCCACCAGCAGGATAGGAAGACGCGTCTTCCACCAGAGCACAGTTAAAAGAAAAGAAAAAAACACGCTGTAAATAATGAAAATAGTAGAGGGATTAAATCTGACTGAAAGTTAATAACCATGAAGTCCTATCCTAGGCATCAGTCAGCCAGGGCTGTCACACGCATACACATACACACGGCTTATGTAACATCATGTCGTCTGGTCCAGCCTGCAGATTGTCTGCACTCGCCCCTCAACTCCTTCCGTCTAATCTCCCAAACTCACTCAACCACTACCTCTGTCTCACACTTTTCCAGCACTTAGCCAGTGGGCTAATGTTAAGAATAGCTCAACCAGGCAAACACACACACACACACACACACACACACACACACACACACACACACACACACACACACACACAAACACACACACACACACACACACACACAAACACACCGCCACAACAATGGAGAGCGAGAACGGTGTCTCGCAACCGTCGTAATATGACCCAGGCCAGTCTTTGAGAGCGAGCCAATGCACTCTCCATTACCTTGCAACAAGAGGCCTGAGATTTGTTTATCTAACACAGGGACAACCAAGAGACTGGGAGAGAGAGAGCCTGGGAAAAGATGGTAATCTGGAGTGAAGTCAGTGTACATGTGTGTTATCTAATATACATGTTTATATTAATGTCTGTGGTCTGGAAGTGAAATCACCTCTGACATTTAAGCTGATGCTCTAAGCTAACAGTTTAGATGTATTCCCAAAAAAATGCTACCTCAGCCAAGAAGCCTAAAATTCTGTCCTGTTTTTTGTCTGTATATGTTAATTAGCACAATATCTGAAAACATAATTCAATTAAGGGGACACCCCAGAGATGTATTATTGTCTGTCTATAAAGTTGGAGGGGTCAAAAGAGACAAAAGATTAAAAACAGAATGGTTAAAACCATGCAGCAGAGGCTGAGATATCCTAACCTGTAAGTTTCTAGTATTGGTTAAGTTACAAAAACACTGGATCCTACAATTCCCATAATGCAACTATATAGCATCTTTCGTTAAACCCTACAAGCCTGGTAAACACTGTATAACGCAGGTTTGTAGTCCTCCAGAGCCACAGAAGACAAGGGCTGTTCCAAATACAATTTCTTATTTCCTTTTTACGCACTCACAACTGCTCAACACTCGCTCGCTCGTCAAGTTCACTTTTGAGACTTTGGAGGCGGAGCTGGAATAGAGAGTGGCTGATGGTCTCCCTTTCCTTTTACAAGAAACATTCAAATACTGATTTGGACGTCGGTTACAGGGGCAACTGTCAAAGCGTCGAAGCATTCGGGTCAGTCCTAAAGAGGACATTATACAAATATTTTTACAGGCTTAACAGTCCATTCCACATGATTAATACATTGACTCAGGAAGGTCAATTCAGCAAAGTGCACCTTTAATCTAATTGAGTCTATGGTGAGGCACTGGGTCAAGCAATAAGTGGCTAGGTTTGGGTACAAATCCAGGAATGAATTTTGCAAGGATGTCGATAGGGAATGCAGTTACCAGTATGGAAAAGCTAATCATGTGTATCAATCTAATGATTTTCTATCATTATGGATGTTATTATGCAGGTCTGAATTGAAAGGAAGCTTAAACACTGTTAAGCATTTCTTACTACAAACATAACAAGTTCAACACGGTGCAGCCGTAACGGAGGTATTCATTCCCTGGGGCAGACTGTAGTCTTCATTATATTATTATGTACAGAGACCCAAAAATTCCCACCATGAGCAGCACTAGCAGACAGTGGCAAGGAAAACTCCCTTTGAACAGGTAGAAACCTCGAGCAGAACCAGAACCAGAACCAGGCTTATCTGCCTCGACCGGTTGGTGCCAGTAGACCAATAACTTGTCCACAATAGCAAGAATGAATCTATGGTGGAGAGAAGAGATACTGAATTTGAAGAAACACACATATTCCAGAGTCCTTAATGGTAGCTTGTGGCCTGTGCGCATCCTCCTTAAATTCACATAAACATGTTGTAAATGTGGGTCATAGAATCAGAAAAGTAGATTCAATGCTATGAGAGGTTTTAGGTTACACTATTCAATAAAAAGCTTAAACCTTTTTCAATGTTGCTGAGCTGATTAATGTAAATGATTTTTATTACATGATTGTAATCAGCCATTTTAACCACCACAACCAACGGTTCTGTTCAAGTTCGTTCAGTTCAAAATAAAGTTGGACTGTGCATGTACGGGCACGGAGGTATATCTTCACATGTGTGCATGCACGTGTATGTTTGTGCGTATTAAATGCATCTATATGTTTGTCATGGCAGATGTGTACAAGTGCAGGCTGTAAAAACAAATGTCTCTGGGAATAAATAAATGAATAGGTAAGTCACTTTCCATGCAAACATATGAAAGAAATGCATTTTTGGCAGCCACCTTCTTCCTTGCAGCATGAAAACAGTAAATAGGGAGGTCAAAGGTCAAAGCGACAGCAGTAGGATAAGAGCTTGTGTAGCAGAGCTGCAACTAACCATTATTTTAATTGTTGATTGATCTGCTAATTATTTTCCTGATTCACCCATTAACCATTTCTCTGTAAAATGTCAGAAAAACGCCCAGTTTCTCAGAGACCAATGTGACAACTTCAAAAGGTCTGGATAATAAGATAATCAGTTTAGTGTGATATAACACAGAGAAAACACATATGAGAGGCTGACAGAAGCAAATCTTTGGCATTTTCACTTATAATCACAAACTTAGAACGAATAGTCTCACTGCAGCCAGAGTTCAAATCCAGCCCACACCCTTGACTGCATGGCATCTCTCTTCAGCTGTCACTAAAAGCAAAAATGCCAGAAAAATATCTATAATAAAATAAAAATAAAATAATGATAGTAACTTAAAAATAATCCAAACCATTAATCAGTTATGAAAATAACTGCGAATCAGGTAAGTGTTTCAGTTCTTCTATGTTCCTACACTGTTTGTGATTGAGAGGTAGATGAGGTATAAAGACATAATGAGGCTGGTAATGAGCCACCAGCTGAATGCTGCAGCCTTTAGCTGGCATGTTAGTGTTGCTTTTGAAGCTGCTTAAAAATCCTGTTCTACTGTAACAGTTGTTTAATGAGCTTCACCAACTTTCATTCCCTATTTAATATGTTCGACTCCAAGCCCCCGCTCCCCTAACAAAGACAGAGCAGCGCAGGGTTACAGATGGTATTTGAATACATGAAGAGGCTCCAACCCTCAAAGCCATTTCACAACAGTAAAACTGCCACTGGAGCAGGAATCAAACCCGCCTCTGCTCAGCCAATCAAGTCTGGTCTCGCGTGGACCTGAGACAGACTGAAATGGTTTCCATGTGGGCAGACTGAGATGAGATGTCCTCGCCACACAGATACAGGACAACTGAAAGCAGAACTCACCAAATTCAGTTTCCGAGGAACTGGAGAGCTCAGCTTCCACTGCCGTCTCCTCTGCTCCCTCCTCTCCTTCTTCCTCCTCTTCTTCCTCCTCCTCCTCTTCTTCTTCTTCCTCTTCTTCTTCTTCTTCCTCCTCCTCCTCTTCCTCCTGCTCCTTGACCTCCAGATCTAGCTCAGTCTTGGCCTGGCTCTCCTCCCTGCCCCGCACCTCCTGCTGTGCCTCCCCCGCTCGCAACCCCTCTGTTGGTGAGTTGCGACCGGGCCCCGCCCCCAGCTCCTCTCCCTGGCTCAGGGAGTAGTTGTGTTCATCGCTGCAGTGCTCCAGAGCCAAACCAGCCGCCACTGCTGCAGCCACCACCTCCTCTTCCTCCTGTGCCACCTGATACACCTCCACTGTACGTTCCCTCGGCATCCCCCCACCCTGTCCTCCTCCTGCCCCTCTTCCTGCACCACATAATTCCCTCTCTGTTGTCGTGGCAACAGAGATACGCCCTTCCTCACTCCCCGCAGAAGTGGCCTGGACTTCCTGGGTGAAGGGAGGTGCCGCGTGTCTGTTTCCCCTCCTCCTCTCCTCTTCTTCTTCTTCCTCCTGCTCTTCCTGGCAACTTCCCCAGCGGCCCATCAGTACGGCCTCCTCTGAGCAGGCCAGCAGCTCCCCTCCCACCCCGAGGCCCAGCTTGGTGTAGCGAGCCATCTCGTCGAGCGCGGACACGTCCCAGCGCTCCGGGTGCAGGTCCTCGCCGAAGCCTCCGTCATCCACCAGGTCGCTTAGCAACTCAAAGGGCCGTTTTCTTGGCGATGCTGGGGAACCCAGCATGAGGAGCACGCTCTAAAAGGGAATAGAGACATACTTAAATATAACTGATTTGAAAAACTAAAATATTACAGGGAGGTCTGATGCATTGTATAATAAAACTCATCATTCCATTTAAGCCATTGACAAATTACAGCTCTTTCTGGCCCACATGCTTTAACAATAAGAAAGAGACCTTGACCTAGTGCCTAAAAAGTAAATATCTGTAGCTATATATATATATATATAATCAGTCCAGCTACAGTTACACCATCTGAGGTCGAAAGACTGGTGGTGGAAATTATAAAATTCAATGAATTCCATTTAGCTGCTTTAGTTTCAGGGTCCTGGCTCACTAGGAGTTGCCTGAATAGAACGGAGCCATTGTTACCAACATCTGTGCAAGTCAAAATGACTTCTGTGAAAAAGGCTTTAATCACAATTACACAACCTCCCCCAGAGAACTGATCCCATCAGAATGGAGCTTAATTTACAGTTTTTTCACTCCTGATTCAAACCTAAGATGCCAGGGAAATGCAATTGTCGGCACTTAGGACCACTACCAGATTAACCTGCTAGGAAGGGAGTGTCTGGGGCAAACATCTACTGGGCCCCATTGTTCATTTTCACTGACTTTTGAGGTCTTGCTTGGTGAAATCCACAGGATGTTTGTGAATCATCCTCTTAGAAGGTTGGAGCATATTGGTGAATTTAAAATTGACTACTGCTATTAGCACCCCAGTGTCAGTGGCCAACAATGCTACTTGCACACGTGGTGGATTACCCTGTTGTCCAAAACCGCCAACAACAGGTGATCTGTGGCCCGCACTAAAGCCCTGCGGCTGAAAATAGACAACCGCAGCCGACGCTCAACCCTTCAATAACCACCCTCCGTTAACGCTGCACATGGGAGAGGTTAGCCCTTAGAAGTGCCTAAACAGAACCGAACTTTGACTGTTTTACAACGTTAACTGCGTGTTAGAAAGCTATAGGTTTAGAAGAAAACAACCACAGCTGACAATCAAGCCAGGCTTAAATAGCCGAATAGCTGCTGTGTGACTATTCCAAGGTTTGTACAGGCTTTAAGAGTAAAATCCAAGCACTTTTAAAACACCTTCATGGTAACTAAACCAAAAATGTCCAGACACTTGAAGCATTTAATTGTTATTATAAATGGCTGGAGACAACAGTTTAAATTAAGCCTTTTAGAAACTTATAAGACTTTGTACAAACCTTGCTATCCTCACCCGAGTGGAAGACACTAAACCATACATACGCAATGAACTCAGAAAATGAAGGGTGGTACTTTGCTGTTCTAAAAATAAACAATTTTTTAAAAAAGATATTCAAATCCCTACGGAAGTCTCACTGTGAGACATGTGACTAGTGCCTTGTCTCACCTGGTCATACTCAGTCCTGCCTCCTTGTGGTGACATGGCCAGAGGGTAAGGGCTCAGCAGACCCCTGTGTCCCCCGTAGGCCTCGCCAAACGCAGGCTCCATCCCATTCATACCCGGCTGAGAGGGAGGAAACACACACACACACACAAAATGAGAAAGGAAGACCATGGGAGTTTTATTCAGGGGTGATGGGTGACAACGTCTGCAGGTGTTTCTGCTTTACCTGAGGCATGCCCGAGGCGTGAGGGTGTCAGGTCGCGGTCACAAAGTCAGCTCACGTGAGTTCTGCTGCAAAAAAAGACACAACCAAGTTCAGATCGAGATGAAACGAGAGGACAGGAGAGGAACAGAAGAAGAGGAGGAAGAGGAGCGAGGATGCATTCACCTAAGTTCGAGAGTTGAGAGGATCAAGGGGTGGAGCTCTTTTCACATGTTGCAGCCCTGCAGCTCTCAGCCTCCCAGCCTGGGGGGAAGAGAAAGCAGATGAGAAGGGACTGAGAAGGAGAAAATCAGGGTTCAACAAAGGCCACAATACAAATTACACAGCAATAAAACAGTGACAGTAAACACATCTTTAAAGCATAAAGATGTATGAGGATGTAATGTGTGTCTGTGTAGAGTCTTTGAGTCTGAATTCAGTTTGTTTCATCTTGTTTCATAAGATGAAAAGGATAAAATACATGTGAAATGTGCCATTTTAATAACAAACCTGTGTGTCTTCCTTAGAATAATGCACTGTTTTTAAACCGTTCACCTGAAAACTTACTTACTGTAGTTTTTTCTTGTATTTCGTGTTTATGAACTTAAACTATTTTTTGGGGGGTCTGTTCAGCCACGGTGGCTATTGTTGCTTACACTAGCCAGCTAGTTTTTCTATTAATACATCTTATTTATTCAACATGAAAAAAAAACACAACGCTGCTGCTCCTGCCAGAAATGTAGGACATTTCATTTCTAGAGAAAGACCTGCCAACAATCAGCCTTTAAAATAGCAAACACAGAAGCTTTTATGCACTAGATAAAGGTTGAATTCTGCAATACAGAGTAGTTCAGTATTCATCTTAACATTTGGAGATGAATATGTGGATAATTATTACCAGCTAGCTTTTGTCACTTCAGTACTATGTGTTGTTACTCTCACAAGCTGCTTCAAATTAGAACTTTGATGTTAATTTGTAAAAACAAAACAAAAAAGAAACCACACACAACCTGTACAGGAGGAAATGAAGAAACAATGAGTGTACCAGAAAGTAGAAGAGTTTAGAAAGATAAAGACAAAGATAAAAACAGATTAGAGCTAAAGTTAACAACAGAAGCAGTTTAATTCTTGCTCATTAATGCTGTAGTGAAGGATCCAAACAGGGGAGTAAAGGAGGAAGCTAAACATTGGCACTCCGCCAGCAAAGGTTAGCTGAGTGACAACTTGAAATTAGCTTGTATCACGACTGTGTGAAATTATTACTAGTTAATAGTTATTAGTGTTGGAGGATAAAACTGGTGTTATTTCTGATCTATTTTTTATTGTCAATTAATCTCATGAAAAGACAAAACTTGAATCAAACCGAAAGAAGCAGTAGTGCATTTATTGGGGACTATTTTCAGCTGCGGAGTAATCCACAATTGGGGCACCAGGACAGTGCATGTGGGATTGAATCAGAAGAAACTACAGTGTGTGTTTATGGTAAGGAACATGTCACCCAGGGCAACAGTGAGGCTCACTGATGTTTTAATAGCTTTTGGACAACAATGGAGCTCTGTGGCTCAGAGGAGGAAGATATATCAGGCTTTGGATGCACACACAATACTTACATAAAAATAAATACATTCATTGTTGGGTTTGGTCTTTAAGTGGTATTTATCCTTATCCTTTAACCTAGCTAACTTAGGATGACCAGAGGCCTGTAGATTTACGATATTGGCTGTCAAGGATTATGAAAAGAAGATAATCGAGATAAAACAATTATTCAGATTCCGTTTTGCAATGATTCAATTCAATTCAACTGACTTCACTTTATTTTATATAGCACCATATTATATCAAAGTTACCTCAGAGCACTTTTTCATATAGAGCAGGTCAAGACCAACTCTTCTATTTACAAAGACCCAACAGTCCCACCATGAGCAGCACCAGGAGACAGTGGCAAGAAAAACTCCCTTTGAACAGGTGATGCTCTCATTTTGTCTTGTTTTAAATCCAGCGCTCTCACCTAGTTAGTGAGGTAACTTCAGGTTTAACTTTGGGTTTTCAGAGTTTATGGCGATGGTTCACCTTTAACTTTAGTGATACATCGCCATGGTAACTTATACTGCACACTTCATGATAACAGATCATGGTGTATAAAAGTCAGACATCCCCCTTTCTTGGTGGGCTGTCCCCTGGCTGGAGCTGTCCCTGGAAATGTCCCTGTTTGTAACTGTACATTAACTGGCTCCTCCTCCTCCTCAGTCGTGCTGGTTTTAGAGAAAACTGGTGCATCCACAACATCACCACAAACATATTCTCAAGCCAGGTGGAGAGGAAGAAGAGTGAAAGAGGAAAAGGAGGACAGGTAAAGATATGATTACAGAGCCAGTTTATTATTATCACCGAAGTATTTTATCTAAGAGAGTGAGAAGGAAAAACTAAAGAAGAAGGAAAGGAAGAAAGAGAAGGAAGACAAGTGATGAAAAAAGAATGGTCTCCCTTTTATATTTCCTCCACAATTACAGTGAATATTTTAATGACATATTGACTACCAAACTGGAAACGCCCCTGCTTTTTATTTCACAAATCTGGTCACCTTAAGATAAGTCGTCCTCCAAGACAAAATGCTTCTTCGACTCCACCCAATACGGTTAAACTCAGCCAATGAGATCTTCCCTGCATCAGATAATATTTGTGTAACCAAAACTCCATTTTCTCCAACTCAATTCTCCATTAGCGACGAGGCCACAGGCTACTGATCAGAGCGAGCTACTTTCAGACGGGGGCATGATGAAACACCGAGCAACACCACTAAACACACACACACATAAACACAGTGAGGGAACAATGCAGGCCTACTGTTCAGTACCTGTGGAAAACCAGGAGAAAGCAGCTCACACTGACCCCGGTTCAGTGATTCGAGAACAATGCCATAATACGTTCTCTGTGGATTGACCTCAGGCACACAAGAATGAGGAAATGAGGATTGGCTGGGCGGCTATGACACTACCTTGGCACGCCACATGGAAAACTGGTATTTGGCTGACGGAGCGAGCCAGCTACCAACACGCTGTGTACACAAACACTTATCAGACACATACAGTGTTTTGAAGCAGATAACAAACTGGTGGAAGGAATGTAATAATCAAAGCAAAGCTATGAACGCAGAAAGAATACACCTCTTTATCATAAAGTTTCAGCAGCTGTGCTGAGAGCAGGAGCACTGAGTTTACACAAGGATTAAGACCTTGCACCTTTTATGTCAGTAGTTTGCTTGTATCCACAGTTCAACTTGTTCGGGTGCCGATTATTAGGTGTTTCTTCCCTCACTACAGGGGTTCATACAGCTTAAGAGTAAAATTCAAATTCAAGCATTTTTCAAGCGCTTTCAAGGTACCTAAATCAAAAAATGTCCAGACTCTCTAAGCCTTTATTATAACACCTTAACTGTTACTATAAATGCCAGGGGACAACATACAAATATGACAACAGGATCATTACATTTCAAATATTAAAAGAGTTTTAGTTTCCATGACTGTGTAGATGATGTGTATTTGAATTCAAGCATATTCCTAACTCTCCTCCATTCCCTTTAATCTGCTTTATCTGGCTGCAAGTGCTCTTCAAGGTATTTGCTGTTTTTACAAGTTACATTTACACAGGGAAACCTGATGCACCAAACAGGTTCTAATTTAGATCTGTTCATACTCGGGCTGGGACATGCCTCCGTACAATAATTACAATCCTGCAATCATTTATGGTGTGTTGCTTAAACGTAAGGCTTGGTCCAAAGGTCTCCGTGCTCATAAACACAGTCCGCCAGGCAGAGTTCACGTTAAAGCAACAGGGGAAACTAAAGAAAATGTCTTCATCTCAAACCACTGTGGGTCAATAACCGCCAATAACCACAGGCTTTACGTTCAGCCAGTGATCTGTTTAGCCTTTTGTAAACAAGACTCCGCAAGCAAAGTGGAAGCCAGCACAACTGCGGCTTAACTACACCAAATACATAGTGACAAAACAAACACGCAGGCTTACTTTCACTGTGTGGTAAGACCATGGCTCATGTGGTGCAGTTTGTGCATGACAGGAGTTACTTTTACTTATTTAGACCGATCCACAGAGGACATTTGAAGGCCTTCTCAAGCTCACGAGTGTGGTCATTTCCAGCGCAGTAGTACATTATTAATACACTGGAGCTATCATCCTCAACACGAGACACGCTAAATAAATATCCATGCAGCTTGTTATGTAACACAGGTGCAGGGTATTCAAATACCCTACCACAACACTGGGATGCAACTATATGATATCTAAGATGGATCTGCCATTTGATTTTCTCAGTCGACTGGTTAACTGTTTGGTCTTTAAAATGTGCGTAAATGGTAAAACGAGGCAATTACAATTTCCAAAAGTCCAAGGTGACGTCTTTAAACTGCTTGATTTGTCCAAACAACAGTCTAAAACCCAAATATACTCACTTTACTTTCCCATAAGACAAAAAAAAGACGCTGGCTCAAGAAACAGTTTGGCATTTTTGTTTTAAAAAGTACTTAAACAATCAATCAATTATCAAAACTAGTTTAAGCTGTACTGTATTTCAACAGGCTTTTACAATGTGTTAAATAATAAAATATGGTATTTTTGTCACGTTATCACTGTAAGCAGTAAAATGTTTATAAAAATCTGTTTTAATACTTAATCATTAGTACTCTGACCTGTGTAGTTTCTAATAAGTGTTTAGTACTTTAAGGCGTTTCTATATGGAGTCATTTCTAAGTGAAAACGTGTTTTATGTAGAAACTTTCGACATTAAGGTGATATAGAATGACTATATCTGATTATAACGCACAATTCATCCAAACATGTGCCAAACATATCTGAGAGTGGAAGCAAGTCATTCTGACAGTGGACCATATTCAGAGCATGAGCCAGTCTGACCAGACAATGAACCTTTAACAGCTGGAGGCCTCTTTAGAAATAAATAAATAAAGAAGAAACCGATAGAGGACAGCACGGTTACAGATGGGTGGAGGTTACGCACGGAGAGACGAGAACGAGGTGGAGAAAAAAGTCAATTAGGCAGGAGTCCATAAAGAGGCTGGGATGGCGAAGAGTGTGCCCAAAAACAGCGAGGATGAGACGGGCGAGCAGGGCAGGAGAGACGGTCTGTCTGGGAGGCCAATTTGCCAAATTAAAGCTCCAAAAATCTGGACGAAGCTCCGTCTCGCATGGGAAATCTCTCTTTCTGCTCTAATTAAATAAAAAAGAATTGAATCACAGCAAAGAGAGGGGGAGGGAGAGAGAATAAACACCATAAACGACCTGGATGCGCCCCCTGTCTCTCCTCTCCGTGTCCTTGGAGCTCCATTTCCCGTAACGATGGAGAGCCAAAGTGGCCCCGTCGGCCGCCCCTCGCCTCGCCTCCTGTCCATCCGGTGCGCGTCCCGCTCTCCCCGAGCAAAAAGCCCTGTCAAATCTGCAGATGAACCGATCAGAACCGATCAGTGCAACAGAACTGACGGGGCATGACGGCGCCGCGTGTCCGCACAACTGGATAGAACAACAGCAGCGCACACAGAGGCAGAGCGGGGAAGGGAAGGTGCCATGGTGGCAGCCAGCAGTGTGTCCCGCATGGCACGGCGAGCGGAGGAGCCGCACTTCCACAGCCAGAGCCCCTTTTCTATTCCACACTGCACGCGTTCTTATTTCTTTTATTAACACAAAGCACAAATTCCTACCAAAAGCAGCCACCGCGCGTCGCGAAGTATCCAGCCGAGACAACAGGGATCCTTTCAGCGCAAGACAACAATAAAAATGGGGCGCAGCTGGCAGTGCCACCGGATGTCCAATATTAATTGTTAATACGGCCGATTTCTAAGCATGTGGATCGGCTGGAACGTTTAACAGGTCCAGGGTGTAGAGTCTGTTTTGTGTCCACATTGCCTCGGACTTTTGTTAAATATTAAAGTTGACGCGAAGAATAAATCACAGGACAAGTTTGGCTGCTGTTTGTCCACCTGCAGGTGCTGGTGGCGGCGGGAGCCTCACATACAGCCGACTCCATAAGATGTAGTTTATTACACGAACACTAAAGTTTGCACGGGAGCAATGTTATCATGCGCCACAATATGGGAACTACACGCAAAGAAATGTCCTAAACGTATAAATGTATAATGTATCGCGGAAAGCGGCTGTACAGATGGAATTAGACACCGGTTTTAAAATATAAATATGCTACAGATATTGGCGAATAATGTTTCCTGGGATCACCTCATATTTCCAATCAAGCTTTGGACACTGTGCATATAAAATAAGTGTAGTTCTGTGCCATGCATGCTACCCACTGTGTGTAAATCCGTGTGAAAGTAGCCATTTTTATCAAAGAAGAGCGTTAAAAGCCTACATATATTTTCTCCATGTTGTTAATATGCGTCAGTAACTTCTCAGTCGTTGAACGCGGTGTAAACGCTCGTGTATTTGCTTATAGGCAGAAGGCTGCGAGCTGTGCTTTACCGTATCGCGTGTCCTCGGATGTCCCCTCGGAGTGAAGGCTCCTCCGGACCGGGGGAAAATGTCGGCCTCGGCCTCTCCAGATGATTTTATTACGCACCATCCACAGAGAGTAAGAGCCCGCGTGGACACCAGCGGCGGCCGCTCAGCACAGAACCGTCCAACCTACAGCCACATGCAGGAAGTTACTTTACAGTAGCACCGAGCTGGCCGAGGATAGACGGCGGATAAACGGGACAGAAAATATGGTTGTAGGACTGTTAAACACCCCCCTCGCCTCCTCCACCCCCTCATCCACCTCCTCCTCCTCTCGTCTCTCCCTCCCCTCCATTGGTGCAGAAGCCTACCGTTTAGGAGACGAGCGGGTGGGAGAATAACAGCAGGCATCTGTCCCCTGAAGCTAATTCCTTTATTAATAAAGTTTTAGGGGATTGTAACACAGACCCCTCCGCGTGTGATATGGTGCCGTCCGCAGGGCTCACGCAACAGGACGGGAGGACACTTTCTCCATCGGTTCCGAGGTTTAAAAGCACTTTTCTTTAACAGAGAAGGAGACACAAACGTTCAGAGAAAGAGAGAGAGATGGAGGGCGTGGACCCGCGCGGCTGGGTGTGTTGTTGGTTCTCTTTGTTGTTGTTGTGTGCCAGTGTTGTTGTTGTTGTTGTTTACGCAGTGGTTAGCTACATATTTCAGGGTTCAGCGGACATTAAAAGGTGGAGGAAGCAGTTATGAGTGACTGACCTGGTCGAAATGGGAAGTGTGTCAGCTGTAAAAACAGTTCCAGCTGTCATCGGCGGATTGGGGGGCACTTTAGTTCACGAATAATCCCGTAGATCGACTGTCAAACGCGAGAGATTACTGTGTCGGACTTCTGGTCCGGGGTTTCAAAATAAAAGTTGCTTTGAGGCCTTAGGTAAAGTTTCAATTGTAGTTTGATATTATACTATAATACTACAATACAATTCTTATGAGAATGCGCTTTTCTTTCAGTGATAGCCGTTTTATAAATAGTACAGGTAACTTATCTCCTACAAGTTGGCAATCACTGTGCAATAACAATATCACTGTGCAATAACAATATCACTGTGTAATAATCAATACCACCATGCAATAACAATATCACTGTGCAATAACAATATCCGCAAGAATGTAAATTCACTGGATTTGCTGTATGTATATTTATTCTTTTTTTATTCTGTATTGTTAAAAGCTCTTTTGCATGCTATGTTTTTATTTTTTAAATGTTATATCTACTACTGTTTTTTGCACCATCACCTTTGTTACTGTATGCCCTGCAACTTCCCCACTGTGGGACTAATAAAGGTTTATCTTATCTTATAACTTTCTTCCTGCTGATCTTTGTTAATTTAAAGCTTGTGAGGTCTGCAGGAATTTAAAAATGCAATACACTACAGTGAATTGAATGAAAACATTAGAATAATATTTCAATTTGAAATTTTCTCTTGAGTCTTGTATCTGTCTTCTTTAAGTTGGCTTCCCATCATGATCATGATTTATTTTAAGGTTCTTGTTTTTCTTGCTATAAAGCCCTGCATGGTCATGCAGCAGTGTACATCTCTGACATGCTAAATTCTTATATCACCAGGTCGTCTGGTCACTTAGGCCTTACTGGTTGTCCTTCACGCTCAACTGAAAACAAAAGGTGATTGTGTCTTAAGTGGTGGCTCCAACACTGTGGAACGCCCTTCATATAGACATATGATCTGCAGCCTTTAACAGCAGCTGTATTTGCACTGGCTGTCTACTGTTTGTGAGTTTGTGTGATCTGTTGTTGTCTCATGTTTCTTTTTACAGTTTTTATGGTCTTATTTTTAACAATTTAATTTTTGTGAAGCACTTTGTGCCAAACTTCACCTACTTCTTGCGTTTTTTACGTTTGTTTTCTTTTACAGCTGATGTTTTTATTAGTATTTAACTTATACATGGACATGCCATCTTCCATCATATACCTTCCAACAGTATTTAAGCATCATGATACATGTTAAAAGGGTCTGTTCGTCGGCAAAACATCACAATGCTAAAGTGATGTTTATTTAACATCCCAAGAACCTTGAAACCACCTACAAAATAAGAATATATAATCTACTGTCCCATTATTCTGGCAACGGGCATTTTTCCATATAGGTTTAGGCTATCAACTCGAAATGAGCAGAATTTGAATATAGACATTTTGATAACTATTGCAAAAATATACCTATCAACACCTCCTGTGTTTATACTGAGTAGTTCTGCTATCAGTATTGCTATAAGGATAGGTATTGGATGAGCCTTGTTTAATATAAGTTTAAATGAAATGAACAAATGTTTATTTTTATATTAAACTATGTTAAACCATGACATAAGTGCATACCTTAACCATAAAGCCAAAATGATTTACCCTAATGTATAAATCTTTCAATCTTGACACATAGATAAATGTGTAGTTATCATATAATTAAAAAACATATAAAGATGACAGTTGGGTTTTTATGGGATGTCATGTGATTACATTTTACTTTAAGTTTTCCAACATGCATAAACAAGAATTCTGTTTAGTCAGTTTTCGTTTGTCCGTGTAGGTTTTATTCTGAAAAACATACTATCGTGTTTCCGGTTGTATGCTAGTTTACTCTTGACAACTTGACCCACATTGAAGCCAGTGAAAACGGATATGGTTTGTATCTACGACACGGCGTCGTCAGAGGGGCAGGGTCACACGACCCGTCTTTAAGGACACCGAGAGAACCGGGGAACCTGTGAACTCGCTGACCCCAGGAGTTACCCCAGTCCGCCACAGCGCCGCTTCACCTACTCACCGACATGTTTAACAGAGCAGCAGCCCCGGAAGCCGGTGTCGTGCCAAAAAGTGATTATGAACACAAAATAATTACACAAAAATCCTGTAAAGCTTAAAACAATCACACGTTTTAACAGCTATTTGGTTTGGAATTTCAGAAATCAAAGAGGTGAAGTGTTTTATTGGACATAGTCAGCTTTAAAAAACCCTATCCCCCAAGAGTGAAATCAAGTCATTTGTAGTTATAAATAACCTTTTAATCATAAGCCAGTAGCTGTAGTCACTTTTTGGCGGGTAAAAATCTGCTTGTAACTTGTTATAATGGCATTTTAAAGGTATGGGTGGACAAAATATTAGAAAAATCTTATTATCAACACCTCTTTGAAACAACAGTTTCAACAAAAAGTGAACATAACTTCATCAAGGTAGGTTTAATTGCAGAGCTACTCTGTTAGACTGCGTTAGCTTTAGCTAGGTAGGCTACAAACTGGCAACTGAGTTTACATAAGAATGAGAAATAATAATAATATTTATTTATAATGGAGCACAACCGACAGAGTTGTAAAGAAAAAAAGTAAAATTGCAGTACAGAAAGGCCAAAGATATGTTTTAGGGTATTGATATAGGTATTGACAGTGTTGGGAAGGTAACTTTTGAAATGTAATAGGTTACAGATTACTAGTTACCCTGTTTAAAAAGTAATAAGCAATGTAACTATTACTTCATTAAAGTAATGTAACTTATTACATTTGATTACTTTAACACATGTTTTAAACTGGGCAATAAAGCTGAAAAGTCCTAAAATATACATTTAAACCAGGCAGTGTGAACCTCCCAACAGTTGTCAACACAGATCACTGTCTCCCCCAGTGCAGCCTGACATATTCATGTTGTTATTATTATGAAATAAAGTGATATTCTATATAGAATACGGTTTACACCCAACGATCAACCATGTTAATGTGTGTTTTATATTAAATATAATTTGGAGAAGTCAAATCACATCCAGGCCAAACCACTAGTAATATCCTCAGATGTGTCCACTAGGTGGCGCTACGGTTCATTTAG